>CAKMYN010000012.1:0-219117 GCA_929113105.1 Agrypnus murinus
TAATTCAGGATATATATATATATATATATATATATATATATATATATATATATATATATATATATATATATATATATATATATAGATATATATATATATATATATATATATATATATATATATATATATATAATAGTATATAATTGCACTAGAACAAAAATTGACTGACTTCACTAACATAAAATCTTTCTATTAATTATAATACAACCTATCCATTAAATTGCACCAAGTCGACGCTATATCAAAACCAAGTATGATATATCCACAAACTATCCAATTAAATCTGGAATACCACAGGGCAGTCTATTAGGCTACATATTAGCTGTGCATAATAACCTTCAACTAGCTTCTGATCACCAACAAAATCATCTAGGAAATCTGGAGGTATGATTTAATACCTGGAGAATTAAAGTAAACACACCTAAATGAATGAAGCTCTTAAAACAAGGCATATTAACTGCTCAAACGTCAGATTCAACGACACGCCGCTCCCTATGTATATTAAACCCATAAAAATAAACCGCCAAGCCTTCCAAAAAGCGCAATCAAAAATACTTCATATGATTCTAGATGCTCCTTAATACACAGGTAATAAAACCATTAGTGAAGACCTACGAATACCTACAGTTAAAGCGTAAATCAATAGACTGAGTACCAATTATATTGGAAAACTCCCAGTACACGAAAATGAAAAAGTCAGTTAACTGAACAATCGCCACTAGTACCCAGAAGATTGAAAAGACAACGATCAACAGACCTACGGCAGTTAGAAGTTACTAGTTATCTAGTTACTAACCTTCAAATATGCAAAGATCAGATTTCTCTTCTCGAATATCACTAATTTATCAAATTTACTTATTACCCAAGGAGGACAGGACGGCATTAAAAAATGCACTTATTATTAGACTCCTTATTAGATCACTTCTTCAATTAAAAGATATGTAATTGTAACATACCACGTTAGTGCTCGAAGCTGCAATATCATATTCACATCGAGGATTGTCTTTAATGGTATAGTAATCTTCAAGTGTTGGACATACGTTATTTTCGTAACATTTTATGTATGTGGATAAATAGTACACGATGACACTAATGTGCAGGAGGAACATGTTCTTCGCAAAATATTTATGAATATATAATACCACAATTTCTTACAAATTTTGTGTTTTTATAGAACCCGGACATAATAACAAAAGTGATTATTATTCATTAAGTAGAAAGGATTACGCATTCTTCCGTTGCTTTATATTCATGTAAAATTTTTATTTGCTTTAGAAATAAACATTAGAAATGCATACTTAATAAAAAGTTTGGTTATACATACTAATTTATTGCTGGTCGAAGAAATTTAATATCAATTTTTGATATTATTTTTTGAGATTAGTAAAACGCGAAGGTTAACGTTTTGACACAGGACACATACGAATCGCCTGCTAAACTTCAACTTTAGATTTGTCAACAGAAAATGGAATCTACCTAACAATTGTTTCGACAGCTAAGTTGTCATTATGGAACATAATATACAAACATATATATAAACAATAAACATATATATAAACATATATATAAACATACACGTCGCTATGGTAAATACAAAAAATAAATAACTACCTAGATAAAAGTAAGAAAAATTAAATGTTTAACACTTCTAGTAACGGAGAGTTACTGAACACAATCTGTTCAATCATTAAAGGTACCCTAAGTTTGTATTTCTATATTTCAAAGCTTTGAGAATGTCTAACTTGCGGCTGTTATTACAAAAAAATTAAGATTAATTAATTCGATGATTAAAGATTAATCAGATTTTTCAGGATGTTTATTTCTGTATCAACGCACGTGCTCTTTTATCTTATGTCAAAATTTCAAAGTGTTTTTCCAATATAGACCAAGTCAAGTGATCTGAGTAGTACAGTAAAGCGGTTCCTGAACCAGGAAGTGACGTCATAAGCACATGATATAGGTAAACAAACATGGCCGCTGGATGTAAACAATATGGCCGCCGGATGTAAACAATATGGCTGCCGGATGTAAACAAATATGGCTGCCGGAAGTGACGTCATACGTAAACAAAGCAGCTGAATGGTTGATTTAAATAGCGGTATGCATGTTAACAAATGCTCTTATTAGCTATGCCCGCCAAGCATATGTAAACATACAGGGTGACCAAATGATATTTAGTTAAAAGTCACTAGATTTGAAATTAAACAAAGCAGCCGATTGGTTGATTTAAATGGCTGTATGCATGTAAACAAATGCTCTTATTAGATAAGCCCTCCAAGCATATGTAAACATACTGGGTGACCAAATGATATTTAGTTAAATAAAAAAGTCACTAGATTTGAGATGTAAACAAAGCAGCCGATTGGTTGATTTAAATGGCTGTATGCATGTAAACAAATGCTCTTATTAGATAAGCCCGCCACATGATATTACATGTGGGGTTTTCAATACATATTTATGCGCTAAAACATCCTAGTGCTGCCATCAGGTGTTTCTTGTTTATAATACATTCATATTTATTCATATTCAAAGGAAGTTGAAACCACAATTGAGAATTTTATAAAGGTATTAGAAATATTTAAGCAGATGTACTATCGTCTTTAAAAATGTCCGATGATTTATATTGTCGACAAAAAATGCCAAACACACCACCACCAACATCATCAAAATCAACAACATCAACACAATCCCAGTCCCCAGGGTGAGTTAGATTATTGAAATGAACATACAATCCATTGTTATATTAATGTTTTTGCAGACACCTGAAGAAACCGCTTTTTGCTTCAAATGCCAGAAATTTTTTTACTTTTGTGAAACATCAATTATCATTTGGGTAAAACCCCCATTAATAAAATTATTAAAAAAAGAAAAACTTAACTCAAACCAAAAATTATTACACATCTTTTTAAACACGTAAACATCTCATTTTTTTAAATTGGAAAATTGTGATACAATATGTTAAGTAAGTTAGTTAATAACTAAACGATTGTAATTAAAGGAAGTGTAAATCCCAATAAGGGTAGATGTTTAAATTATTATTTTTAGAATAATATTGTTAATTTTACAGCTTCTTTAAAATGTAAAATTATTAATCCCAACAAGGTAAATGATCAAATAGTAATTTTTATAACAAATTGTTAATCAAAATGGGTAGATAATTAAGTTAGTTAATAACTAAACGATTATAATTAAAGGAAGTTTAAATCCAAACAAGGGTATATGTTCAAATTATTATTTTTAAAATAAAAATTGTTAATTTAACAGCTTATTCATATGAATATACCTTAAAGCTTTAATTAATTTCCATTTAGACCAAACCAAGGCTAATAAAAATATAAAAAGAAAACTTAATACAAACCAAAAAAATCTATTTATTTTAATATATGAATATACCTTAAAGCTTTAATTAATTTCCATTTAGACTAATCCAAGCTAATAAAAATTATAAAAAGGAAACTGAATTCACAGATTATTTAAAAAAAAATGTAAAATTATTAATCCAAACAAGGTAGATGCTCAACTAATAATTTTTAGAAGAAAATTGTTAATTTAACAGCTTATTTAAATAAAAAACATCAAACTAGAAAAATCTATTAATTTTTATTATGTGAATATACTGTAAAGCTTTAATTAATTTCCATTTAGACCAAACCAAGGCTAATAAGAATTACAAAAAGAAAACTTAATTGACACCAAAAATTGTTATTTTTTTACTATTATAATTATATGAAATTTTCAAATATAGGTAAAACTTTAATTAAAGAAAACAACTCAAATCCTTTTAATTTTTAAGAACTAATCATATTAAAGAAAAACCAAAAATCTTTTTTAATTAAAGAAAACAACTCAAAATCTTTTGAATTTTATGAACGTTTATTAATATAGATATACATATAAAATGTATTTAGTCTGGTTAACCCAGACAGACATTACAAACGTTAACATAACCAAATCTTTAAATGGTTGTGTTAATATTGTATCGATGATACTAATAGGTAGGTCCTAGAAAAAGAAAAACACATATTGTTTTTAAAAAGAAAAAATACATACTTCATATTCAGTCCCCCCAAAGGACCGCATAGCCCAGTATATTGCGTCTAAAACAAAATAACAGTTATTAAAATCACAATTACACAGAACGAAAAAACGCATGTTACCTTGTTCAACATTCATTTTGTTTTAAAAGAATAAAAAGATAAAATTTGCAACAACCATCGTTACTATCTAATGAGGTTTTCTTAATCTTTAAATTTAAAACCAAAACTACATTATTTATATAATCGAATTAAAAAAGAAACATCTTTTAGAATATTATTGTTGTAAAAATGATTTTAATTATTAGGGTCAAACATTTATCATATTTCACAATGAGAAGCTCTAAGATATATATCAATAAAGGGTTATAGGGTTAAAACCATAACCAACATAAATTAAACAAAGCAGTTTACCTGTTTCACGTTGCGATTTAAAAACAGAAAGATTTAAATATTATATTAAATAACAAAGACAGGATGCTTTAAAATAAAAACATATTTTGTTAATAGCAGGATACGAACGATCATAAAAGTTGATTTTGTACACAGGATATTATCAAGGTAAAAACAATATATTTTTTTCCAATATAGAAAATTGTTTTTCGAGAATAGGATACTTTCAATAACAAAAAACATATTTTCCAACAGTTCTAAAAAAAAATTTTCATATGAACAAACACATAAATATCGAAATTATTCAATTTTTATTTAGTATAATATAAATCTTTCTTAAATTACAACATAACGTTCTAGAAAAACAAATACCTATAATTGAATTTATAGATATTTAAATATGTAACCAAACACATTATTATATTTATCAACAAAAATATTGTGCAAGAATTTTCCTATCTCGCAGATACAACCCTGCAATCTTCCACAAACTCTCAAGAATCATGTTCTTCAAGAATGGATCTCACACGTGTTTGAATTATGTTGGGAAGCAGAACATCAACCTGAATATGAAAACTCTCTTTGGATTGAAGCTGCTTTGAAAGAAAAAGTGTATCAACAAACAGTTTATGGTTCAAGTGATATGGAATACTTTTCAGCATTGAAGCTTTATAAAGTTCCTGAAGAAGAGGCTCAAGTGACTTGGTTACCTCGAAAAACAATTTTACATTATCAAGCATATCGTGTTTTCAATTCATCCAGCAGTGAAGATATATGTTTTTCATGTTATATAAACAACGTGTGTTTAAAAGACTATCCTTACGCTCATATTATAAACAATGTAAAAATATATGGAGATAATAGAAGAGTTGCTAGGATTTTGAAAGATTCAAGTAATTGGTGTTCCGAATGTTGTTTTAAATCTCTAACTAGAGTGAGAGATGTTGGTTGTGAATTTGATAACGATAATCTCGATGCTGAGTTTTTATCAATACCTATTAAACGTATACGAATTTCCACAGTTAAAGATGAAAACATGTCTGCATTGGACCGCTTTTCAACACCCTTAAATACAAACACTCCAGCCTATTTAAGGGAGATTTTAGCTGAGCAACAAATTACCACAAATCACCTTGAGAGATCCACTAATTTTCTTAACGGGGTTGTTAGGGAGATGGTACCTGAAGAAGAATCTGATGAAGAAATAGGTAGTGAAGACAAAACTTTTTTTATTTGTATCAATAATAAATAAATAAATAAACATATTTTTTCTAGATGCTTTTTACTTTTAGTAACAATAAAAAGGTATTGGGGGTTTTTAGCAAAATCCTGTTGCTGTCTAAATAAATTAGAAATTTTATTTAATAAACCTGTATATGTTGATATAACAATGCTCAATATTTCAAAAACATTGATGTATGACTTTCACCACCAGTTATGTTAAAAACAATTTATTCCCAAGAACTGTAAGCTTCTTTATATTGGATGCAGATAGTTTGTTATATGAAATAACGTGTGATGATGTGTATGAAGTTATTAAAAACAACATTAATATGTTTGACACTTCTGCTTATGCTAAAAATAATCCGTTTAATATTCCACTTTGTAATAAAAAGTTATTGGGTTTAATGAAGGATGAAAATAAAGGATATATTATGTATGAATTTGTTGGGTTAAAAGCAAAAATGTATGCAATTCAAATTTATGGTTAAGATGTTATAAAAGATTTATACTAGATAATGGTATTGATACTTTACCGCGGGAACATTATAGGATTAATGATGAAGTAATGGGTGAAGACTAAGTTTTATTGTATCTAAGAGGGTTAGTAAAAAAGATTCAAGTAATTACAAAATGTAATTAGTGTTCTGACTGTTGTTTTAAATCTCTAACTAGAGTGAGAGATGTTAGTTGCAAATTTGATGTTGATAATCTCGATGTTGAGTTTTCATCCATACCTATTAAACGCATACGAATTTCCCCAGTTAAAGATGAAAACATACCTACATTCAACCGCTTCTCAACACCCTTAATACAAACACTCCAGCTAATTTAAGGGTGATCTTAGCTGAGTAGCAAATTACCACAAATCACTGTGAGAGATCCATCTAAGGGGTTGTTATGAGGATTGTGTCAGTAGAATATTCTGATGAAGAATTGCAGTTAAAGACTGAAACATGTCTACACTGAACCGCTTTTCAGCACCAGTAGATATGAAGTAAACAACATAATGTCTATAGCATAGAATTGAAAAAGAAAGCTCTTTCAAATGATAAATTAATGGATGTAGACGAAGTTTTCTTATATCTAGCTGGGGATACGAAATAAAAAAAATAATACACATATTAAACAGAGTTTTATTAATTAATTGTTTTACATATTTACTATATAATATTTATAACAACATTAGAATTCACAACTTGTTTGTTCAATGGTTCGATATCACAACATAAAAAGTAAAGCAAAGCTTCGCGTATATCTTCTAACACCTTGTTTTTAAGAAACACAGCACTTCTAACATACTACATACATTATGATTATTTACATTTAAGCAACTATTTAATATAAACTCTATGTTTTCAAGATCATCTCCTCTAGCTTGCATCTATACAGCACTATGTATATAATTATAATTCTAATTCTGTTCTTTTTAAAATTCGGTGTTATCTTCATAATCAACATATACAACATCTTCATTCGTTTGATATCGTGAAAGTAAAGATACATCGTAGCTAATTAGTTTCGATAAAACATCTCTAAGTTGCTTTATAATGCTTTTATTTGCACAATTAACGTTAAATAAGGATAAATCTTTTTTTCCAGTTCTGCTGAGTATTCCAGAAAATTCGTTTAGTTCAAAGAAATTTTCATTATTCATAAAATATAACATACCATTTATATATCTAATACTGAATTAACTGATGTTGGCATTTCAGGAAACAAGGATGACATTAAGAAATGTGCTTTTGGTTGTTGCGTAGATTCATCAAGTTCAAGCAGTTTGTTGTGCCCATAAAATATACAGGTACGACCTTTGTAACTGTTTACAGCAGCACGTACAATCGTTTTCTGAGGTATACCTAAATCTGTATAGTATTTGGGATAGTTAGGAACCAACGAAAGGCTTGGAAATTGTATAGCATATACAACACCAGATGCAAATAATATGATATCTGTATTAGGTTTTTGGTAAACAGCAGCAATTCTTTAAAAAGAGGCTGGTAGGAACGGTAACCAATCGCGTAAATGTTTAGGATGTTCAACATTACTTCCATCTAGGAGGATATCCAAAACCATTGTTTATAAAACGTATAAAGTTTGTTGCGTAGAATTAAAAAGTGTTCAACTTTAACATCACACAGATTTGATGGTTGCAACACAGTTGGGGTTATTTCTGTTGTTGTTGTCGTTGAAGATGTGCTACAAACATCATTTGCAGGAATTCCATAAATTTTCTGAATTCCTACAATTCCATCTCTGTGTAGATCTTTACGCGTGTTGGCAGCGTAAGCAAACATTATAGCGTGTTTGTTTGAAGAATGTCTTAATCCTAAAGAATGACCTATTTCATGCAGCAGCGTATTTAACAAACTATATTGTCAGTCAGGCGGCTTACCATCATCACCCGAATACCATTTTTCATCTGAGTCTATATGGATTTCAGAGTAACCGATTGGTGGGTAGTATGCATGACCCAACACCTTTCCTGGTTCATCAAACGAAAATCTACAGTCGGATTTTGTTTTCGACATTGTATGAGTTTCCTTTTTAAATGATACATAGATGTGATAGTCTGTAGGACTGAATTGAAATTTAAGATTTACATGTTTTTGCCATGTTTGAAACGCTTTCTTAATTAGCTTAAATGTTTGCTGATCTGTAATATCAGTTGTCCATTTTATTGTTGTAATATTCCACTTGCTACCGTGAACATTATAGTCATCAGAGACATCAGCATTTCCACATCTTGGTGAATATAGAAGCTTAAGAGTTTCTTGATTAATAATGCCGTCTGCAGGTAATCCATAAAACGTTTAGTACTTCTTCAATGCATTTACTACAACGTTATTGGATTCGATGTTGGTACTATCATCATCTGATAAATAACCAAAGTTTTTTAAAACATTAACCGCTAGGTTAAGTTTGTAATCGTGATCTTCAGCTCTCACGTTAATAACATAACACAAAAGCAAAACTACTTTCAATATCATAGTTATGGTTAGACTGCTCAACTCATACTGAACCTATATGTAGTTGAACACATATAAATATTGGAGGGATATCGGAAAAAAACATCTGTATTAACAATATGATTTACAACATAGATAAAGAAACCTATATTACCGACATGGTTGTGCCTCAGCTAGGGGAACCTGCTACACCAACACTCTTAACAAAACCTATCATGGTTTGGGAGTCGGATAATTCGTGTAGTAGGTAATGGAACACTTGATGCAGTCCTAAGCGTTTAAAAGCGCTTTAACGCGTTTAAGCGCAGGACCGCTTTAAAGCAGTTCTAAAGCGCTTAAAACGGTCTTAAGCGCTTCAAAGCAGTCCTGGAGCGCTTCAGGACCGCTTCAAAGCAGTCCTAATTTAGGAACTTAGAGATGTTTTATCGAAACTAATTAGCTACGATGTATCCTTACTTTCACGATATCAAACGAATGAAGATGTTGTATATGTTGATTATGAAGAAAACACCGAATATTAAAAAGAACAGAATTAGAATTATAATTATATACATAGTGCTGTATAGATGCAAGCTAGAGGAGATGATCTTGAAAACATAAAGTTTATATTAAATAGTTGCTTAAATGTAAATAATCATAATGTATGTAGTATGTTAGGAGTGCTGTGTTTCTTAAAAAACAAGGTGTTAGAATATATACGCGAAGCTTTGCTTTATTTTTTATGTTGTGATATCGAACCATTGAACAAACAAGTTGTGAATTCTGATGTTGTTATAAATATTATATAGTAAATATGTAAAACAATTAATCAATAAAAGTCTGTTTAATATGTGTATTATTTTTTTATTTCGTATCCCCAGTTAGATATAAGAAAACTTCGTCCACATCCATTAATTTATCATTTGAAAGAGCTTTCCTTTTCAATTCTATGCTATAGACATTATGTTGTTTACTTCATATCTACTGGTGCTGAAAAGCGGTTCAGTGTAGACATGTTTTACTCTTTAACTGCAGTTCTTCATCAGAATATTCTTCTGACACAATCCTCATAACAACCCCTTAGATGGATATCTCAAGGTGATTTGTAGTAATTTGCTGCTCAGCTAAGATCTCCTTTAAATTAGCTGGAGTGCTTGTATTAAGGGTGTTGAAAAGCGGTTCAGTGTAGACATGTTTCAGTCTTTAACTGCAATTCTTCATCAGAATATTCTACTGACACGATCCTCATAACAACCCCTTAGATGGATCTCTCACAGTGATTTGTGGTAATTTGCTGCTCAGCTAAGATCTCCCTTAAATTAGCTGGAGTGTTTGTATTAAGGGTGTTGAGAAGCGGTTGAATGTAGGTATGTTTTCATCTTTAACTGGGGAAATTCGTATGCGTTTAATAGGTATGGATGAAAACTCAACATCGAGATTATCAACATCAAATTTGCAACTAACATCTCTCACTCTAGTTAGAGATTTAAAACAACAGTCAGAACACTAATTACATTTTGTAATTACTTGAATCTTTTTTACTAACCCTGTTAGATACAATAAAACTTAGTCTACACCCATTACTTCATCATTAATCCTATAATGTCCCCGCGGTATAGTATCAATACCGTTATCTAGTATAAATCTTTTATAACATCTAAACCATAAATTTGAATTGCATACATTTTTGCTTTTAACCCAACAAATTCATACATAATATATCCTTTACTTTCATCCTTCATTAAACCCAATAACTTTTTATTACAAAGTGGAATATTAAACGGATTATCTTTAGCATAAGCAGAAGTGTCAAACATATTAATGTTGTTTTTAATAACTTCATACACATCATCACACGTTATTTCATATAACAAACTATCTGCATCCAATATAAAGAAGCTTACAGTTCTTGGAAATAAATTGTTTTTAACATAACTGGTGGTGAAAGTCATACATCAATGTTTTTGAAATATTGAGCATTGTGATATCAACATATACAGGTTTATTAAATAAAATTTCTAATTTATTTAGACAGCAACAGGAATTTTGCTAAAAACCCCCAATACCTTTTTATTGTTACTAAAAGTAAAAAGCATCTAGAAAAATATGTTTATTTATTTATTTATTATTGATACAAATAAAAAAAGTTTTTTCTTCACTACCTATTTCTTCATCAGATTCTTCTTCAGGTACCATCTCCCTAACAACCCCGTTAAGAAGATTAGTGGATCTCTCAAGGTGATTTGTGGTAATTTGTTGCTCAGCTAAAATCTCCCTTAAATAGGCTGGAGTGTTTGTATTTAAGGGTGTTGAAAAGCGCTCCAATGCAGACATGTTTTCATCTTTAACTGTGGAAATTCGTATACGTTTAATAGGTATTGATAAAAACTCAGCATCGAGATTATCGTTATCAAATTCACAACCAACATCTCTCACTCGAGTTAGAGATTTAAAACAACATTCGGAACACCAATTACTTGAATCTTTCAAAATCCTAGCAACTCTTCTATTATCTCCATATATTTTTACATTGTTTATAATATGAGCGTAAGGATAGTCTTTTAAACACACGTTGTTCATATAACATGAAAAACATATATCTTCGCTGCTGGATGAATTGAAAACACGATATGCTTGATAATGTAAAATTGTTTTTCGAGGTAACCAAGTCACTTGAGCCTCTTCTTCAGGAACTTTATAAAGCTTCAATGCTGAAAAGTATTCTTTATCACTTGAACCATAAACTGTTTGTTGATACACTTTTTCTTTCAAAGCAGCTTCAATCCAAAGAGGGTTTTCATATTCAGGTTGATGTTCTGCTTCCCAACATAATTCAAACACGTGTGAGATACATTCTTGAAGGACATGATTCTTCTGTTTGATTGATTCTTCTCTTGATTCTCTGTCTTCTGATTGATTCTTCTGTTTGTAGAAGATTGCAGGGTTGTATCTGCGAGATAGGAAAATTCTTGCACAATATTTTTGTTGATAAATATAATAATGTTTTTGGTTACATATTTAAATATCTATAAATTCAATTATAGGTATTTGTTTTTCTAGAACTTTATGTTGTAATTTAAGAAAGATTTATATTATACTAAATAAAAATTGAATAATTTCGATATTTGTGTTTGTTCATATGAAAATTGTTTTTTCTAGAACTGTTGGAAAATATGATAATACCTTGATAATATCCTGTGTACAAAATCAACTTTTATTATCGTTCGTATCCTGCTATTAACAAAATATGTTTTTATTTTAAAGCATCCTGTCTTTGTTATTTAATATAATATTTAAATCTTTCTGTTTTTAAATCGCAACGTGAAACAGGTAAACTGCTTTGTTTAATTTATGTTGGTTATGGTTTTAACCCTATAACCCTTTATTGATATATATCTTAGAGCTTCTCATTGTGAAATATAATAAATGTTTGACCCTAATAATTAAAATCATTTTTACAACAATAATATTCTAAAAGATGTTTCTTTTTTAATTCGATTATATAAATAATGTAGTTTTGGTTTTAAATTTAAAGATTAAGAAAACCTCATTAGATAGTAACGATGGTTGTTGCAAATTTTAGCTTTTTATTCTTTAAAAAAAAATGAATGTTGAACAAGGTAACATGCGTTTTTTCGTTCTGTGTAATTGTGATTTTAATAACTGTTATTTTTGTTTTAGACGTAGTATATTGAGCGCGCCAGTCCCTCGAGGGATCGGAATATGAAGTATGTACTTTTTCTTTTTTAAAACAATTTCTTATGTGTTTTTCTTTTTTCTAGAACCTTCCAATTAGTTTTGTGGGGAAATGCCTAGGACAAAACTATAAACATTTATTTATGATGGCGACCCCCATGGGGGATGTTATTTTGTTGTTTATTTTGTTTTAGACGCAATATACTGGGCTAGGCGGTCCCTTGGTGGGACTGAATATGAAGTATGTATTTTTTCTTTTTAAAAACAATATCTTATGTGTTTTTATTTTTCTAGGACCTACCTATTAGTATCATCGATACAATATTAACACAACCATTTAAACATTTGGTTATGTTAACGTTTGTAATGTCTGTCTGGGTTAACCAGACTAAAACCATTTTATATGTATATCTATATTAATAAACGTTATTAAATTAAAAGGATTTTGGGTTGTTTTCTTTAATTAAAAAAGATTTTTGGTTTTTCTGTAATATGATTAGTTCTTAAAAATTAAAAGGATTTTGAGTTGTTTTCTTTAATTAAAGTTTTACCTATATTTGAAAATTTCATATAATTATAATAGTAAAAGAATAACAATTTTTGGTTTGAATTAAGTTTTCTTTTTGTAATTCTTATTAGCCTTGGTTTGGTCTAAATGGAAATTAATTAAAGCTTTACAGTATATTCACATAATAAAAATTAATAGATTTTTCTAGTTTGATGTTTTTTATTTAAATAAGCTGTTAAATTAACAATTTTGTTCTAAAAATTATTATTTGAGCATCTACCTTGTTGGGATTAATAATTTTACATTTTAAAGAATCTGTAAAATTAACAATATTATTCTAAAAATAATAATTTAAACATCTATCCTGTTGGGATTTAATAATTTTTACATTTTAAATATCTGTGAAATTAACAATTTTATTCTAAAAATAATAATTTAAACATCTACCCTTATTGGGATTTACACTTCCTTTAATTACGTTTAGTTATTAACTAACTTACTTAACATATTGTATCACAATTTTCCAATTTAAAAAAATAAGATTTTTACCTGTTTAAAAAGATGTGTAATAATTTTTGGTTTGAGTTAAGTTTTTCTTTTTTTAATAATTTTATTAATGGGGGTTTTACCCAAGTGATAATTGATTAATGTTTCACAAAAGCAAAAAAATTTCTGGCATTTGAAGCAAAAAGCGGTTTCTTCAGGTGTATGCAAAAACATTAATATAACTATGGATTGTATGTTCATTTCAATAATCTAACTCACCCAGACTGGGGATTGTGTTGATGTTGTTGATTTTGATGATGTTGGTAGTATTGTGTTTGGCATTTTTCTCGACAATATAAATCATCAGACATTTTTAAAGACGATAGTACAACTGCTTAAATATTTCTAATACCTTTATAAAATTTTCAATTGTGGTTTCAACTTCCTTTGAATATGAATAAATATGAATGTATTAGAAACAAGAAATACCTGATGGCAGCACTAGGATGTTTTAGCGCATAAATATGTATTGACAACCCCACATGTGATATCATTTGGCGGGCTTATCTAATAAGAGCATTTGTTTACATGCATACAAACATTTAAATCAACCAATCGGCTGCTTTGTTTACATTTCAAATCTAGTGACTTTTTTATTTAACTAAATATCATTAGGTCACCCAGTATGTTTACATATGCTTGGCGGGCATAACCAATAAGAGGATTTGTTTACATGCATACCGCCATTTAAATCAACCAATCAGCTGCTTTGTTTACATTTCAAATATAGTGACTTTTAACTAAATATCATTTGGTCACCATGTATGTTTACATATGCTTGGCGGGCATAACCAATAAGAGCATATGTTTACATGCATACCGCCATTTAAATCAACCATTCGACTGCTTTGTTGACATTTCAAATCTAGTGACTTTTAACTAAATATCATTTGGTCACCGTGTATGTTTACATATGCTTGGCTGGCATAGTTAATAAGAGCATTTGTTTACATGCATACCGCCATTTAAATCAACCAATCGGCAGCCTTGTTTCCATTTCAAATCTAGTGACTTTTAACTAAATATTATTTGGTCACCCTGTATGTTTACATATGCTTGGCGGGCATAGTTAATAAGAGCATTTGATTACATGCATACCGCCATTTAAATCAACCAATCGGCTGCTTTGTTTACATTTCAAATCTAGTGACTTTTGCCTAAACATCATTTGGTCACCCTGTTGGTTTACATATGCTTGCTGGGAATAACCAATAATAGGATTTGTTTACATGCATACCACCATTTAAATCAACCAATCAGCTACTTTGTTTACATTTTAAATCTAGTGACTTTTAACTAAATATCATTTGGTAACCGTGTATGTTTACATATGCTTGGCGGGCATAGTTAATAAGAGCATTTGTTTACATGCATACCGCCATTTAAATCAACCAATCGGCTGCTTTGTTTACATTTCAAATCTAGTGACTTTTAACTAAATATCATTTGGTTACCCTGTCTGTTTACATATGCTTGGCGGGCATAGTTAATAAGAGCATTTGTTTACATGCATACCGCCATTTAAATCAACCAATCGGCTGCTTTGTTTACATTTCAAATCTAGTGACCTTTAACTAAATATCATTTGGTCACCGTGTATGTTTACATATGCTTGGCTGGCATAGTTAATAAGAGCATTTGTTTACATGCATACCGCCATTTAAATCAACCAATCGGCTGCTTTGTTTACATTTCAAATCTAGTGACTTTTAACTAAATATCATTTGGTTACCCTGATGTTTACATATTCTTGGGGGGCATAGCTAATAAGAGCATTTGTTTACATGCATACCGCCATTTAAATCAACCAATCGGTTGCTTTGTTTACATTTCAAATCTAGTGAGTTTTATCGAAATATCATTTTGTCATCCTGTATGTTTACATATGCTTGGCGGGCATAGTTAATAAGAGCATTTGTTTACATGCATACCGCCATTTAAATCAACCAATCGGCTGCTTTGTTTACATTTTAAATCTAGTGACTTTTAACAAAATATCATTTGGTCACCGTGTATGTTTACATATGCTTGGCTGGCATAGTTAATAAGAGCATTTGTTTACATGCATACCGCCATTTAAATCAACCAATCGGCTGCTTTGTTTACATTTCAAATCTAGTGACGTTTAACTAAATACCATTTGGTCACCCTGTATGTTTACATATGCTTGGCGGGCATAGTTAATAAGAGCATTTGTTTACATGCATACCGCCATTTAAATCAACCAACCGGATGCTTTGTTTACATTTCTAGTGACTTTTAACTAAATATCATTTGGTCACCGTGTATGTTTACATATGCTTGGCTGGCATAGTTAATAAGAGCATTTGCTTACATGCATACCGCCATTTAAATTAATCAATCAGCTGCTTTGTTGACATTTCAAATCTATTGACTTTTAACTAAATATCATTTGGTCACTCTTTATGTTTACATATGCATGGCGGGCATAGCTAATAAGAGCATTTGTTTACATGCATACCGTCATTTAAATCAACCAATCGGCTGCTTTGTTTCCATATCAAATCTAGTGACTTTTAACTAAATATCATTTGGTCACCCTGTATGTTTACATATGCTTGGCGGACATAACCAATAAGAGGATTTGTTTACATGCATACCGCCATTTAAATCAACCAATTAGCTGCTTTGTTTACATTTCAAATCTAGTGACTTTTAACTAAATAACATTTTGCACCGTGTATGTTTACATACGCTTGGCTGGCATATTTAATAAGAGCATTTGATTACATGCATACCGCCATTTAATCAACCAATCGGCTGCTTTGTTTACATTTCAAATCTAGTGACTTTCAACTAAATATCATTTGGTCACCCTGTATGTTTACATATGCTTGGCGGGCATAGTTAATAAGTGCATTTGTATACATGCACACCGCCATTTAAATCAACCAATCGGCAGCTTTGTTTACATTTCAAATTTAGTGATTTTTAACTAAATATCATTTGGGCACTCTGTATGTTTACATATGCTTGGCGGGTATAACCAATAAGAGGATTTGTTTACATGCATACCGCCATTTAAATCAACCAATCAGCTGCTTTGTTTACATTTCAAATCTAGTGACCTTTAACTAAATATCATTTGGTCACCGTGTATGTTTACATATGCTTGGCTGGCATAGTTAATAAGAGCATTTGTTTACATGCATACCGCTATTTAAATCAACCAATCGGCTGCTTTGTTTACATTTCAAATCTAGTGACTTTTAACTAAATATCATTTGGTTACCCTGTATGTTTACATATGCTTGGCGGGCATAGTTAATAAGAGCATTTGTTTACATGCATACCGCCATTTAAAACAACCAAACAGCTGCTTTGATTCCATTTTAAATCTAGTGACTTTTATCTAAATATCATTTTGTCACCCTGTATGTTTACATATGCATTACTGGCAAGTTAATAAGAGCCTTCGTTTACATGCATACAGCCATTTAAATCACCCAATCAGCTGCTTTGTTTACATTTCAAATCTAGTGACTTTTAACTAAATATCATTTGGTCACCGTGTATGTTTACATATGCATGACTTGCAAGTTAAAAAGAGCCTTTGTTTACATGCATACCGCCATTTAAATCAACCAATCAGCTGCTTTGTTTACATTTCAAATCTAGTGACTTTTAACTAAATATCATTTGGTCACCGTGTATGTTTACATATGCATGACTGGCAAGTTAATAAGAGCCTTTGTTTACATGCATACCGCCATTTAAATCAACCAATCGGCTGCTTTGTTTACATTTAAAATCTAGTGACGTTTAACTAAATATCATTTGGTCACCCTGTATGTTTACATATGCTTGGCGGGCATAGTTAATAAGAGCATTTGTTTACATGCATACCGCTATTTAATTCAACCAATCGGCTGCTTTGTTTACATTTCAAATCTAGTGACTTTTAACTAAATATCATTTTGCACCGTGTATGTTTACATATGCTTGGCTGGCATAGTAAATAAGAGCATTTGTTTACATGCATACCGCCATTTAAATCAAACAATCTGCTGCTTGGTTTACATTTCAAATCTAGTGACTTTTAACTAAATATTATTTGGTAACCCTGTATGTTTACATATGCTTGGCGGGCATAGTTAATAAGAGCATTTGATTACATGCATACCGCCATTTAATCAACCAATCGGCTGCTTTATTTACATTTCAAATCGAGTGACTTTCAACTAAATATCATTTGGTCACCCTGTATGTTTACATATGCTTGCCGGGAATAACCAATAAGAGGATTTGTTTACATGCATACCGCTATTTAAATCAACCAATCAGCTGCTTTGTTTCCATATCAAATCTAGTGACATTTAACTAAATATCATTTGGTCACCCTGTATGTTTACATATGCTTGGCGGGCATAACCAATAAGAGGATTTGTTTACATGCATACCGTCATTTAAATCAACCAATTAGCTGCTTGGTTTACATTTCAAATTAAGTGACTTTTAACTAAATATCATTTGGTCACCCTTATGTTTACATATGCTTGGCGGGTATAACCAATAAGAGGATTTGTTTACATGCATACCGTCATTTAAGTCAACCAATTAGCTGCTTGGTTTACATTTCAAATCTAGTGACTTTTAACTAAATATCATTTTGCACCGTGTATGTTTACATATGCTTGGCGGGCATAGTTAATAAGAGCATTTTTTTACATGCATACCGCCATTTAAATCAACCAATCGGCTGCTTTGTTTACATTTCAAATTTAGTGACTTTTAACTAAATATCATTTGGTCACCCTGTATGTTTACATATGCTTGGCGGGCATAAAAAATAAGAGGATTTGTTTGCATGCATACCGCCATTTAAATCAACCGATCGGCTGCTTTGTTTACATTTCAAATCTAGTGACTTTTAACTAAATATCATTTGGTCACCGTGTATGTTTACATATGCTTGGCGGGCATAACCAATAAGAGCATATGTTTACATGCATACCGCCATTTAAATCAACCATTCGACTGCTTTGTTGACATTTCAAATCTAGTGACTTTTAACTAAATATCATTTGGTCACCGTGTATGTTTACATATGCTTGGCTGGCATAGTTAATAAGAGCATTTGTTTACATGCATACCGCCATTTAAATCAACCAATCGGCTGCCTTGTTTCCATTTCAAATCTAGTGACTTTTAACTAAATATTATTTGGTCACCCTGTATGTTTACATATGCTTTGCGGGCATAGTTAATAAGAGCATTTGATTACATGCATACCGCCATTTAAATCAACCAATCGGCTGCTTTTTTTACATTTCAAATCTAGTGACTTTTGCCTAAACATCATTTGGTCACCCTGTTGGTTTACATATGCTTGCCAGGAATAACCAATAATAGGATTTGTTTACATGCATAACACCATTTAAATCAACCAATCAGCTACTTTGTTTACATTTTAAATCTAGTGACTTTTAACTAAATATCATTTGGTCACCGTGTATGTTTACATATGCTTGGCGGGCATAGTTAATAAGAGCATTTGTTTACATGCATACCGCCATTTAAATCAACCAATCGGCTGCTTTGTTTACATTTCAAATTTAGTGACTTTTAACTAAATATCATTTGGTCACTCTGTATGATTACATATGCTTGGCGGGCATAACCAATAATAGGATTTGTTTACATGCATACCGCCATTTAAATCAACCAATCAGCTACTTTGTTTACATTTCAAATCTAGTGACCTTTAACTAAATATCATTTGGTCACCGTGTATGATTACATATGCTTGGCTGGCAAAGTTAATAAGAGCGTTTGTTTACATGCATACCGCCATTTAAATCAACCAATCGGCTGCTTTGTTTTCATTTCAAATCTAGTGACCTTTAACTAAATATCATTTGGTTACCCTGTCTGTTTACATATGCTTGGCGGGCATAGTTAATAAGAGCATCTGTTTACATGCATACCGCCATTTAAATCAACCAATCGGCTGCTTTGTTTGCATTTCAAATCTAGTGACTTTTAACTAAATATCATTTGGTTACCCTGATGTTTACATATGCTTGGGGGGCATAGCTAATAAGAGCATTTGTTTACATGCATACCGCCATTTAAATCAACCAATCAGCTGCTTTGTTTACATTTCAAATCTAGTTAGTTTTATCGAAATATCATTTTGTCACCCTGTATGTTTACATATGCTTGGCGGGCATAACCAATATGAGGATTTGTTTACATGCTTACCGCCATTTAAATAACCCAATCAGCTGCTTTGTTTACATTTCAAATCTAGTGACTTTTAACTAAATATCATTTGGTCACCGTGTATGTTTACATATGCTTGGCGGGCATAGTTAATAAGAGCATTTGTTTACATGCATACCGCCATTTAAATCAACCAATCGGCTGCTTTGTTTACATTTCAAATCTAGTGACGTTTAACTAAATATCATTTGGTCACCCTGTATGTTTACATATGCTTGGCGGGCATAGTTAATAAGAGCATTTGTTTACATGCATACCGCCATTTAAATCAACCAATCGGCTGCTTTGTTTACATTTCAAATCTAGTGACTTTTAACTAAATATCATTTGGTCACCGTGTATGTTTACATATGCTTGGCTGGCATAATTAATAAGAGCATTTTCTTACATGCATACCGCCATTTAAATTAATCAATCAGCTGCTTTGTTGACATTTCAAATCTATTGACTTTTAACTAAATATCATTTGGTCACCCTGTATGTTTACATATGCTTGGCGGGCATAACCAATAAGAGGATTTGTTTACATGCATACCGCCATTTAAATAAACCAATTAGCTGCTTTGTTTACATTTCAAATCTAGTGACTTTTAACTAAATATCATTTTGCCCCGTGTATGTTTACATATGCTTGGCTGGCATAGTTAATAAGAGCATTTGATTACTAGCATACCGCCATTTAATCAACCAATCGGCTGCTTTGTTTACATTTCAAATCTAGTGACTTTAAACTAAATATCATTTGGTCACCCTGTATGTTTACATATGATTGGCGGGCATAGTTAATAAGAGCATTTGTTTACATGCATACCGCCATTTAAATGAACCAATCGGCAGCTTTGTTTACATTTCAAATTTAGTGATTTTTAACTAAATATCATTTGGTCACTCTGTATGTTTACATATGCTTGGCGGGTATAACCAATAAGAGGATATGTTTACATGCATACCGCCATTTAAATCAACCAATCAGCTGCTTTGTTTACATTTCAAATCTAGTGACCTTTAACTAAATATCATTTGGTCACCGTGTATGTCTACATATGCTTGGCTGGCATAGTTAATAAGAGCATTTGTTTACATGCATACCGCCATTTAAATCAACCAATCGGCTGCTTTGTTTACATTTCAAATCTAGTGACTTTTAACTAAATATCATTTGGTTACCCTGTATGTTTACATATGCTTGGCGGGCATAGTTAATAAGAGCATTTGTTTACATGCATACCGCCATTTAAATCAACCAATCGGCTGCTTTGTTTACATTTCAGATCTAGTGACTTTTAACTAAATATCATTTGGTCACCGTGTATGTTTACATATGCATGACTTGCAAGTTAATAAGAGCCTTTGTTTACATGCATACCGCCATTTAAATCACGCAATCAGCTGCTTTGTTTACATTTCAAATCTAGTGACTTTTAAATAAATATCATTTGGTCACCGTGTATGTTTACATATGCATGACTTGCAAGTTAATAAGAGTCTTTGTTTACATGCATACCGCCATTTAAATCACCCAATCAGCTGCTTTGTTTACATTTCAAAACTAGTGACTTTTAACTAAATATCATTTGGTCACCGTGTATGTTTACATATGCTTGGCGGGCATAGTTAATAAGAGCATTTGTTTACATGCATACCGCCATTTAAATCAACCAATCGGCTGCTTTGTTTACATTTAAAATCTAGTGACGTTTAACTAAATATCATTTGGTCACCCTGTATGTTTACATATGCTCGGCGGGCATAGTCAATAAGAGCATTTGTTTACATGCATACCACCATTTAAATCTACCAATCGGCTGCTTTGTTTACATTTAAAATCTAGTGACGTTTAACTAAATATCATTTGGTTACCCGGTATGTTTACATATGCTTGACGGGAATAACCAATAATAGGATTTGTTTACATGCATACCACCATTTAAATCAACCAATCAGCTACTTTGTTTACATTTTAAATCAAGTGACTTTTAACTAAATATCATTTGGTCACCGTGTATGTTTACATATGCTTGGCGAGCATAGTTAATAAGAGGATTTGTTTACATGCATACCGCCATTTAAATCAACCAATCGGCTGCTTTGTTTACATTTCAAATCTAGTGACTTTTAACTAAATATCATTTGGTTACCCTGTATGTTTACATATGCTTGCCGGGAATAACCAATAATAGGATTTGTTTACATGCATACCACCATTTAAATCAACCAAGCAGCTACTTTGTTTACATTTTAAATCTAGTGACTTTTAACTAAATATCATTTGGTCACCGTGTATGTTTACATATGCTTGGCGGGCATAGTTAATAAGAGCATTTGTTTACATGCATACCGCCATTTAAATCAACCAATCGGCTGCTTTGTTTACATTTCAAATTTAGTGACTTTTAACTAAATATCATTTGGTCACTCTGTATGTTTACATATGCTTGGCGGGCATAACCAATAATAGGATTTGTTTACATGCATACCGCCATTTAAATCAACCAATCAGCTGCTATGATTACATTTCAAATCTAGTGACCTTTAACTAAATATCATTTGGTCACCGTGTATGTTTACATATGCTTGGCTAGCATAGTTAATAAGAGCATTTGTTTACATGCATACCGCCATTTAAATCAACCAATCGGCTGCTTTGTTTACATTTCAAATCTAGTGACTTTTAACTAAATATCATTTGGTCACCCTGTATGTTTACATATGCTTGGCGGGCATAGTTAATTAGAGCATTTGTTAACATGCATACCGCCATTTAAATCTACCAATCGGCTGCTTTGTTTATATTTCAAATCTAGTGACTTTTAACTAAACATCATTTGGTCACCCTGTATGTTTACATAAGCTTGGGGGGCTTAGCTAATAAGAGCATTTGTTTACATGCATACCGCCATTTAAATCAACCAATCAGCTGCTTTGTTTACATTTCAAATCTAGTGACTTTTAACTAAATATCATTTGGTCGCCGTATATGTTTACATATGCTTGGCTGGCATAGTTAATAAGAGCGTTTGTTTACATGCATACCGCCATTTAAATCAACCAATCGGCTGCTTTGTTTACATTTCAAATCTAGTGACGTTTAACTAAATATCATTTGGTCACCCTGTATGTTTACATATGCTTGGCGGGCATAGTTAATAAGAGCATTTGTTTACATGCATACCGCCATTTAAATCAACCAATCGGCTTCCTTGTTTACATTTCAAATCTAGTGACTTTTAACTAAATATCATTTGGTCACCGTGTATGTTTACATATGCTTGGCTGGCATATTTAATAAGAGCATTTGTTTACATGCATACCGCCATTTAAATTAATGAA
This sequence comes from Agrypnus murinus, assembly GCA_929113105.1. Taxonomy (NCBI): domain Eukaryota; kingdom Metazoa; phylum Arthropoda; class Insecta; order Coleoptera; family Elateridae; genus Agrypnus; species Agrypnus murinus. Next base: position 22,923 of record CAKMYN010000012.1, read on the forward strand.
TCAGCTGCTTTGTTGACATTTCAAATCTATTGACTTTTAACTAAATATCATTTGGTCACTCTGTATGTTTACATATGCATGGCGGGCATAACCAATAAGAGGATTTGTTTACATGCATACCGTCATTTAAATCAACCAATCGGCTGCTTTGTTTACATTTCAAATCTAGTGACTTTTAACTAAATATCATTTGGTCACCCTGTATGCTTACATATGCTTGGCGGGCATAGTTAATAAGAGCATTTGTTTACATGCATACCGCCATTTAAATCAACCAATCGGCTGCTTTGTTTACATTTCAAATCTAGTGACTTTTAACTAAATATCATTTGGTCACCGTGTATGTTTACATATGCTTGGCTGGCATAGTTAATAAGAGCATTTGTTTACATGCATTCCGCCATTTAAATTAATGAATCAGCTGCTTTGTTGACATTTCAAATCTATTGACTTTTAACTAAATATCATTTGGTCACTCTGTATGTTTACATATGCATGGCGTGCATAACCAATAAGAGCATTTGTTTACATGCATACCGCCATTTAAATCAACCAATCGGCTGCTTTGTTTACATTTCAAATCTAGTGACTTTTAACTAAATATCATTTAGTCACCGTGTATGTTTACATATGCTTGACTGGCATAGTTAATAAGAGCATTTGTTTACATGCATACCGCCATTTAAATCAACCAATCGGCTGCTTTGTTTACATTTCAAATCTAGTGACTTTTAACTAAATATCATTTGGTTAACCTGTATGTTTACATATGCTTGGCGGGCATAGTTAATTAGAGCTTTTGTTTACATGCATACCGCCATTTAAATCTACCAATCGGCTGCTTTGTTTATATTTCAAATCTAGTGACTTTTAACTAAACATCATTTGGTCACCCTGTATGTTTACATATGCTTGGGGGGCATAGCTAATAAGAGCATTTGTTTACATGCATACCGCCATTTAAATCAACCAATCAGCTGCTTTGTTTACATTTCAAATCTAGTGACTTTTATCTAAATATCATTTTGTCACCCTGTATGTTTACATATGCTTGGCGGGAATAACCAATAAGAGGATTTATTTACATGCATACAGCCATTTAAATAACCCAATCAGCTGCTTTGTTTACGTTTCAAATCTAGTGACTTTTAACTAAATATCATTTGGTCACCCTGTATGTTTACATATGCTTGGCGGGCATAGTTAATAAGAGCATTTGTTTACATGCATACCGCCATTTAAATCAACCAATCGGCTGCTTTGTTTACATTTCAAATTAGTGACTTTTATCTAAATATCATTTTGTCACCCTGTATGTTTACATATGCTTGGCGGGCATAACCAATAAGAGGATTTTTTACATGCATACCGCCATTTAAATCAACAAATCGGCTGCTTGGTTTACATTTCAAATCTAGTGACTTTTAACTAAATATTATTTGGTCACCCTGTATGTTTACATATGCTTGCCGGGAATAACCAATAAGAGGATTTGTTTACATGCATACCGCTATTTAAATCAACCAATCGGCTGCTTTGTTTACATTTTAAATCTAGTGACTTTTAACTAAATATCATTTGGTCACCCTGTATGTTTACATATGCTTGGCGGGCATAGTTAATAAGAGCATTTGATTACATGCATACCGCCATTTAAATCAACCAATCGGCAGCTTTGTTTACATTTCAAATTTAGTGATTTTTAACTAAATATCATTTGGTCACTCTGTATGTTTACATATGCTTGGCGGGTATAACCAATAAGAGGATATGTTTACATGCATACCGCCATTTAAATCAAACAATCAGCTGCTTTGTTTACATTTCAAATTTAGTGACCTTTAACTAAATATCATTTGGTCACCGTGTATGTCTACATATGCTTGGCGGGCATAGTTAATAAGAGCATTTGTTTACATGCATACCGCCATTTAAATCAACCAATCGGCTGATTTGTTTACATTTCAAATCTAGTGACTTTTAACTAAATATTATTTGGTCACCCTGTATGTTTACATATGCTTGGCGGGCATAGTTAATAAGAGCATTTGATTACAAGCATACCGCCATTTAATCAACCAATCGGCTGCTTTGTTTACATTTCAAATCTAGTGACTTTTAACTAAATATCATTTGGTTACCCTGTATGTTTACATATGCTTGGCGGGCATAGTTAATAAGAGCATTTGTTTACATGCATACCGCCATTTAAATCAACAAATCGGCTGCTTTGTTTACATTTCAAATCTAGCGACTTTTAACTAAATATCATTTGGTCCCCTGTATGTTTACATATGCTTGGGGGGCATAGCTAATAAGAGCATTTGTTTACATGCATACCGCCGTTTAAATCAACCAATCAGCTGCTTTGTTTCCATTTCAAATCTAGTGACTTTTAACTAAATATCATTTGGTCACCGTGTATGTTTACATATGCTTGGCGGGCATAGTTAATAAGAGCATTTGTTTACATGCATACCGCCATTCAAATCAACCAATCGGCTGCTTTGTTTACAATTCAAATCTAGTGACTTTTAACTAAATATCATTTGGTTACCCTGTATGTTTACATATGCTTGCCGGGAATAAACAATAATAGGATTTGTTTACATGCATACCACCATTTAAATCAACCATTCAGCTACTTTGTTTACATTTTAAATCAAGTGACTTTTAACTAAATATCATTTGTTCACCGTGTATGTTTACATATGCTTGGCGAGCATAGTTAATAAGAGGATTTGTTTACATGCATACCGCCATTTAAATCAACCAATCGGCTGCTTTGTTTACATTTCAAATCTAGTGACTTTTAACTAAATATCATTTGGTTACCCTGTATGTTTACATATGCTTGCCGGGAATAACCAATAATAGGATTTGTTTACATGCATACCGCCATTTAAATCAACCAATCAGCTACTTTGTTTACATTTTAAATCTAGTGACTTTTAACTAAATATCATTTGGTCACCGTGTATGTTTACATATGCTTGGCGGGCATAGTTAATAAGAGCATTTGTTTACATGCATACCGCCATTCAAATCAACCAATCGGCTGCTTTGTTTACATTTCGAATTTAGTGATTTTTAACTAAATATCATTTGGTCACTCTGTATGTTTACATATGCTTGGCGGGCATAACCAATAATAGGATTTGTTTACATGCATACCGCCATTTAAATCAACCAATCAGCTGCTTTGTTTACATTTCAAATCTAGTGACCTTTAACTAAATATCATTTGGTCACCGTGTATGTTTACATATGCTTGGCTGGCATAGTTAATAAGAGCATTTGTTTACATGCATACCACCATTTAAATCAACCAATCGGCTGCTTTGTTTACATTTCTAATCTAGTGATTATTAACTAAATATCATTTGGTTACCCTGTATGTTTACATATGCTTGGCGGGCATAGTTAATAAGAGCATTTGTTTACATGCATACCGCCATTTAAATCTACCAATCGGCTGCTTTGTTTATATTTCAAATCTAGTGACTTTTAACTAAACATCATTTGGTCACCCTGTATGTTTTCATATGCTTGGGGGGCATAGCTAATAAGAGCATTTGTTTACATGCATACCGCCATTTAAATCAACCAATCAGCTGCTTTGTTTACATTTCAAATTAGTGACTTTTATCTAAATATCATTTTGTCACCCTGTATGTTTACATATGCTTGGCGGGCATAACCAATAAGAGGATTTGTTTACATGCATACCGCCATTTAAATCAACAAATCGGCTGCTTGGTTTACATTTCAAATCTAGTGACTTTTAACTAAATATTATTTGGTCACCCTGTATGTTTACATATGCTTGCCGGGAATAACCAATAAGAGGATTTGTTTACATGCATACCGCTATTTAAATCAACCAATCGGCTGCTTTGTTTACATTTTAAATCTAGTGACTTTTAACTAAATATCATTTGGTCACCGTGTATGTTTACATATGCTTGGCTACCATGGTTAATAAGAGCATTTGTTTACATGCATACCGCCATTTAAATCAACCATTCGACTGCTTTGATTACATTTCAAATCTAGTGACTTTTAACTAAATATTATTTGGTCACCCTGTATGTTTACATATGCTTGGCGGGCATAGTTAATAAGAGCATTTGATTACATGCATACCGCCATTTAATCAACCAATCGGCTGCTTTGTTTACATTTCAAATCTAGTGACTTTCAACTAAATATCATTTGGTCACCCTGTATGTTTACATATGCTTGGCGGGCATAGTTAATAAGAGCATTTGTTTACATGCATACCGCCATTTAAATCAACCAATCGGCAGCTTTGTTTACATTTCAAATTTAGTGATTTTTAACTAAATATCATTTGGTCACTCTGTATGTTTACATATGCTTGGCGGGTATAACCAATAAGAGGATATGTTTACATGCATACCGCCATTTAAATCAAACAATCAGCTGCTTTGTTTACATTTCAAATTTAGTGACCTTTAACTAAATATTATTTGGTCACCCTGTATGTTTACATATGCTTGCCGGGAATAACCAATAAGAGGATTTGTTTACATGCATACCGCTATTTAAATCAACCAATCGGCTGCTTTGTTTACATTTTAAATCTAGTGACTTTTAACTAAATATCATTTGGTCACCGTGTATGTTTACATATGCTTGGCTACCATGGTTAATAAGAGCATTTGTTTACATGCATACCGCCATTTAAATCAACCATTCGACTGCTTTGATTACATTTCAAATCTAGTGACTTTTAACTAAATATTATTTGGTCACCCTGTATGTTTACATATGCTTGCCGGGAATAACCAATAAGAGGATTTGTTTACATGCATACCGCTATTTAAATCAACCAATCGGCTGCTTTGTTTACATTTTAAATCTAGTGACTTTTAACTAAATATCATTTGGTCACCGTGTATGTTTACATATGCTTGGCTACCATGGTTAATAAGAGCATTTGTTTACATGCATACCGCCATTTAAATCAACCATTCGACTGCTTTGATTACATTTCAAATCTAGTGACTTTTAACTAAATATTATTTGGTCACCCTGTATGTTTACATATGCTTGGCGGGCATAGTTAATAAGAGCATTTGATTACATGCATACCGCCATTTAATCAACCAATCGGCTGCTTTGTTTACATTTCAAATCTAGTGACTTTCAACTAAATATCATTTGGTCACCCTGTATGTTTACATATGCTTGGCGGGCATAGTTAATAAGAGCATTTGTTTACATGCATACCGCCATTTAAATCAACCAATCGGCAGCTTTGTTTACATTTCAAATTTAGTGATTTTTAACTAAATATCATTTGGTCACTCTGTATGTTTACATATGCTTGGCGGGTATAACCAATAAGAGGATATGTTTACATGCATACCGCCATTTAAATCAACCAATCGGCTGCTTTGTTTACATTTCAAATCTAGTGACTTTTAACTAAATATCATTTGGTTACCCTGAATGTTTACATATGCTTGGCGGGCATAGTTAATAAGAGCATTTGTTTACATGCATACCGCCATTTAAATCAACCAATCGGCTGATTTGTTTACATTTCAAATCTAGTGACTTTTAACTAAATATTATTTGGTCACCCTGTATGTTTACATATGCTTGGCGGGCATAGTTAATAGGAGCATTTGATTACAAGCATACCGCCATTTAATCAACCAATCGGCTGCTTTGTTTACATTTCAAATCTAGTGACTTTTAACTAAATATCATTTGGTTACCCTGTATGCTTACATATGCTTGGCGGGCATAGTTAATAAGAGCATTTGTTTACATGCATACCGCCATTTAAATTAACAAATCGGCTGCTTTGTTTACATTTCAAATCTAGTGACTTTTAACTAAATATCATTTGGTCCCCTGTATGTTTACATATGCTTGGGGGGCATAGCTAATAAGAGCATTTGTTTACATGCATACCGCCGTTTAAATCAACCAATCAGCTGCTTTGTTTCCATTTCAAATCTAGTGACTTTTAACTAAATATCATTTGGTCACCGTGTATGTTTACATATGCTTGGCGGGCATAGTTAATAAGAGCATTTGTTTACATGCATACCGCCATTTAAATCAACCAATAGTCTGCTTTGTTTACAATTCAAATCTAGTGACTTTTAACTAAATATCATTTGGTTACCCTGTATGTTTACATATGCTTGCCGGGAATAAACAATAATAGGATTTGTTCACATGCATACCACCATTTAAATCAACCATTCAGCTACTTTGTTTACATTTTAAATCAAGTGACTTTTAACTAAATATCATTTGTTCACCGTGTATGTTTACATATGCTTGGCGTGTATAGTTAATAAGAGGATTTGTTTACATGCATACCGCCATTTAAATCAACCAATCGGCTGCTTTGTTTACATTTCAAATCTAGTGACTTTTAACTAAATATCATTTGGTTACCCTGTATGTTTACATATGCTTGCCGGGAATAACCAATAATAGGATTTGTTTACATGCATACCACCATTTAAATCAACCAATCAGCTACTTTGTTTACATTTTAAATCTAGTGACTTTTAACTAAATATCATTTGGTCACCGTGTATGTTTACATATGCTTGGCGGGCATAGTTAATAAGAGCATTTGTTTACATGCATACCGCCATTTAAATCAACCAATCGGCTGCTTTGTTTACATTTCGAATTTAGTGACTTTTAACTAAATATCATTTGGTCATTCTGTATGTTTACATATGCTTGGCGGGCATAACCAATAATAGGATTTGTTTACATGCATACCGCCATTTAAATCAACCAATCAGCTGCTTTGTTTACATTTCAAATCTAGTGACCTTTAACTAAATATCATTTGGTCACCGTGTATGTCTACATATGCTTGGCTGGCATAGTTAATAAGAGCATTTGTTTACATGCATACCGCCATTTAAATCAACCAATCGGCTGCTTTGTTTACATTTCAAATCTAGTGATTTTTAACTAAATATCATTTGGTTACCCTGTATGTTTACATATGCTTGGCGGGCATAGTTAATAAGAGCATTTGTTTACATGCATACCGCCATTTAAATCAACCAATCAGCTGCTTTGTTTACATTTCAAATCTAGTGACTTTTATCTAAATATCATTTTGTCACCCTGTATGTTTACATATGCTTGGCGGGCATAACCAATAAGAGGATTTGTTTACATGCATACCGCCATTTAAATAACCCAATCAGCTGCTTTGTTTACATTTCAAATCTAGTGACTTTTAACTAAATATCATTTGGTCACTCTGTATGTTTACATATGCATGGCGGGCATAACCAATAAGAGGATTTGATTACATGCATACCGTCATTTAAATCAACCAATCAGCTGCTTTGTTTCCATATAAAATCTAGTGACTTTTAACTAAACATCATTTGGTCACCCTGTATGTTTACATATGCTTGGCGGGCATAGTTAATAAGAGCATTTGTTTACATGCATACCGCCATTTAAATCAACCAATCGGCTGCCTTGTTTACATTTCAAATCTAGTGACTTTTAACTAAATATCATTTGGTCACCCTGTATGTTTACATATGCTTGGCTGGCATAGTTAATAAGAGCATTTGTTTACATGCATACCGCCATTTAAATTAATGAATCAGCTGCTTTGTTGACATTTCAAATCTATTGACTTTTAACTATATATCATTTGGTCACTCTGTATGTTTACATATGCATGGCGGGCATAACCAATAAGAGGATTTGTTTACATGCATACCGTCATTTAAATCAACCAATCAGCTGCTTTGTTTCCATATAAAATCTAGTGACTTTTAACTAAATATCATTTGGTCACCCTGTATGTTTACATATGCTTGGCGGGCATAGTTAATAAGAGCATTTGTTTACATGCATACCGCCATTTAAATCAACCAATCGGCTGCTTTGTTTACATTTCAAATCTAGTGACTTTTAACTAAATATTATTTGGTCACCGTGTATGTTTACATATGCTTGGCTGGCATAGTTAATAAGAGCATTTGTTTACATGCATACCGCCATTTAAATTAATGAATCAGCTGCTTTGTTGACATTTCAAATCTATTGACTTTTAACTAAATATCATTTGGTCACTCTGTATGTTTACATATGCTTGGCGGGCATTACCAATAATAGGATTTGTTTACATGCATCCCGCCATTTAAATCAACCAATCAGCTGCTTTGATTACATTTCAAATCTAGTGACCTTTAACTAAATATCATTTAGTCACCGTGTATGTTTACATATGCTTGGCTGGCATAGTTAATAAGAGCATTTGTTTACATGCATACCGCCATTTAAATCAACCAATCGGCTGCTTTGTTTACATTTCAAATCTAGTGACTTTTAACTAAATATCATTTGGTTAACCTGTATGTTTACATATGCTTGGCGGGCATAGTTAATTAGAGCATTTGTTTACATGCATACCGCCATTTAAATCTACCAATCGGCTGCTTTGTTTATATTTCAAATCTAGTGACCTTTAACTAAACATCATTTGGTCACCCTGTATGTTTACATATGCTTGGGGGGCATAGCTAATAAGAGCATTTGTTTACATGCATACCGCCATTTAAATCAACCAATCAGCTGCTTTGTTTACATTTCAAATCTAGTGACTTTTATCTAAATATCATTTTGTCACCCTGTATGTTTACATATGCTTGGCGGGCATAACCAATAAGAGGATTTATTTACATGCATACAGCCATTTAAATAACCCAATCGGCTGCTTTGTTTACATTTCAAATCTAGTGACTTTTAACTAAATATCATTTGGTCACCGTATATGTTTACATATGCTTGGCTGGCATATTTAATAACAGCGTTTGTTTACATGCATACCGCCATTTAAATCAACCAATCGGCTGCTTTGTTTACATTTCAAATCTAGTGACTTTTAACTAAATATCATTTGGTTACCCTGTATGTTTACATATGCTTGGCGGGCATAGTTAATTAGAGCATTTGTTAACATGCATACCGCCATTTAAATCTACCAATCGGCTGCTTTGTTTATATTTCAAATCTAGTGACTTTTAACTAAACATCATTTGGTCACCCTGTATGTTTACATATGCTTGGGGGCTTAGCTAATAAGAGCATTTGTTTACATGCATACCGCCATTTAAATCAACCAATCAGCTGCTTTGTTTACATTTCAAATCTAGTGACTTTTAACTAAATATCATTTGGTCGCCGTATATGTTTACATATGCTTGGCTGGCATAGTTAATAAGAGCGTTTGTTTACATGAATACCGCCATTTAAATCAACGAATCGGCAGCTTTGTTTACATTTCAAATCTAGTGACGTTTAACTAAATATGATTTGGTCACCGTGTATGTTTACATATGCTTGGCTGGCATATTTAATAAGAGCATTTGTTTACATGCATACCGCCATTTAAATTAATGAATCAGCTGCTTTGTTGACATTTCAAATCTATTGACTTTTAACTAAATATCATTTGGTCACTCTGTATGTTTACATATGCATGGCGGGCATAACCAATAAGAGGATTTGTTTACATGCATACAGTCATTTAAATCAACCAATCGGCTGCTTTGTTTCCATATAAAATCTAGTGACTTTTAACTAAATATCATTTGGTCACCCTGTATGTTTACATATGCTTGGCGGGCATAGTTAATAAGAGCATTTGTTTACATGCATACCGCCATTTAAATCAACCAATCGGCTGCTTTGTTTCCATATAAAATCTAGTGACTTTTAACTAAATATCATTTGGTTACCCTGTATGTTTACATATGCTTGGCGGGCATAGTTAATAAGAGCATTTGTTTACATGCATACCGCCATTTAAATCAACCAATCAGCTGCTTTGTTTACATTTCAAATCTAGTGACTTTTATCTAAATATCATTTTGTCACCCTGTATGTTTACATATGCTTGGCGGGCATAACCAATAAGAGGATTTGTTTACATGCATACCGCCATTTAAATAACCCAATCAGCTGCTTTGTTTACATTTCAAATCTAGTGACTTTTAACTAAATATCATTTGGTCACTCTGTATGTTTACATATGCATGGCGGGCATAACCAATAAGAGGATTTGTTTACATGCATACCGTCATTTAAATCAACCAATCAGCTGCTTTGTTTCCATATAAAATCTAGTGACTTTTAACTAAACATCATTTGGTCACCCTGTATGTTTACATATGCTTGGCGGGCATAGTTAATAAGAGCATTTGTTTACATGCATACCGCCATTTAAATCAACCAATCGGCTGCCTTGTTTACATTTCAAATCTAGTGACTTTTAACTAAACATCATTTGGTCACCCTGTATGTTTACATATGCTTGGCTGGCATAGTTAATAAGAGCATTTGTTTACATGCATACCGCCATTTAAATTAATGAATCAGCTGCTTTGTTGACATTTCAAATCTATTGACTTTTAACTATATATCATTTGGTCACTCTGTATGTTTACATATGCATGGCGGGCATAACCAATAAGAGGATTTGTTTACATGCATACCGTCATTTAAATCAACCAATCAGCTGCTTTGTTTCCATATAAAATCTAGTGACTTTTAACTAAATATCATTTGGTCACCCTGTATGTTTACATATGCTTGGCGGGCATAGTTAATAAGAGCATTTGTTTACATGCATACCGCCATTTAAATCAACCAATCGGCTGCTTTGTTTACATTTCAAATCTAGTGACTTTTAACTAAATATTATTTGGTCACCGTGTATGTTTACATATGCTTGGCTGGCATAGTTAATAAGAGCATTTGTTTACATGCATACCGCCATTTAAATTAATGAATCAGCTGCTTTGTTGACATTTCAAATCTATTGACTTTTAACTAAATATCATTTGGTCACTCTGTATGTTTACATATGCTTGGCGGGCATTACCAATAATAGGATTTGTTTACATGCATCCCGCCATTTAAATCAACCAATCAGCTGCTTTGATTACATTTCAAATCTAGTGACCTTTAACTAAATATCATTTAGTCACCGTGTATGTTTACATATGCTTGGCTGGCATAGTTAATAAGAGCATTTGTTTACATGCATACCGCCATTTAAATCAACCAATCGGCTGCTTTGTTTACATTTCAAATCTAGTGACTTTTAACTAAATATCATTTGGTTAACCTGTATGTTTACATATGCTTGGCGGGCATAGTTAATTAGAGCATTTGTTTACATGCATACCGCCATTTAAATCTACCAATCGGCTGCTTTGTTTATATTTCAAATCTAGTGACCTTTAACTAAACATCATTTGGTCACCCTGTATGTTTACATATGCTTGGGGGGCATAGCTAATAAGAGCATTTGTTTACATGCATACCGCCATTTAAATCAACCAATCAGCTGCTTTGTTTACATTTCAAATCTAGTGACTTTTATCTAAATATCATTTTGTCACCCTGTATGTTTACATATGCTTGGCGGGCATAACCAATAAGAGGATTTATTTACATGCATACAGCCATTTAAATAACCCAATCGGCTGCTTTGTTTACATTTCAAATCTAGTGACTTTTAACTAAATATCATTTGGTCACCGTATATGTTTACATATGCTTGGCTGGCATATTTAATAACAGCGTTTGTTTACATGCATACCGCCATTTAAATCAACCAATCGGCTGCTTTGTTTACATTTCAAATCTAGTGACTTTTAACTAAATATCATTTGGTTACCCTGTATGTTTACATATGCTTGGCGGGCATAGTTAATTAGAGCATTTGTTAACATGCATACCGCCATTTAAATCTACCAATCGGCTGCTTTGTTTATATTTCAAATCTAGTGACTTTTAACTAAACATCATTTGGTCACCCTGTATGTTTACATATGCTTGGGGGCTTAGCTAATAAGAGCATTTGTTTACATGCATACCGCCATTTAAATCAACCAATCAGCTGCTTTGTTTACATTTCAAATCTAGTGACTTTTAACTAAATATCATTTGGTCGCCGTATATGTTTACATATGCTTGGCTGGCATAGTTAATAAGAGCGTTTGTTTACATGAATACCGCCATTTAAATCAACGAATCGGCAGCTTTGTTTACATTTCAAATCTAGTGACGTTTAACTAAATATCATTTGGTCACCGTGTATGTTTACATATGCTTGGCTGGCATATTTAATAAGAGCATTTGTTTACATGCATACCGCCATTTAAATTAATGAATCAGCTGCTTTGTTGACATTTCAAATCTATTGACTTTTAACTAAATATCATTTGGTCACTCTGTATGTTTACATATGCATGGCGGGCATAACCAATAAGAGGATTTGTTTACATGCATACCGTCATTTAAATCAACCAATCGGCTGCTTTGTTTCCATATAAAATCTAGTGACTTTTAACTAAATATCATTTGGTCACCCTGTATGTTTACATATGCTTGGCGGGCATAGTTAATAAGAGCATTTGTTTACATGCATACCGCCATTTAAATCAACCAATCGGCTGCTTTGTTTACATTTCAAATCTAGTGACTTTTAACTAAATATCATTTGGTCACCGTGTATGTTTACATATGCTTGGCTGGCATAGTTAATAAGAGCATTTGTTTACATGCATACCGCCATTTAAATTAATGAATCAGCTGCTTTGTTGACATTTCAAATCTATTGACTTTTAACTAAATATCATTTGGTCACTCTGTATGTTTACATATGCATGGCGTGCATAACCAATAAGAGGATTTGTTTACATGCATACCGTCATTTAAATCAACCAATTAGCTGCTTTGTTTACATTTCAAATTTAGTGACTTTTAACTAAATATCATTTGGTCACTCTGTATGTTTACATATGCTTGGCGGGCATAACCAATAATAGGATTTGTTTACATGCATCCCGCCATTTAAATCAACCAATCAGCTGCTTTGATTACATTTCAAATCTAGTGACCTTTAACTAAATACCATTTAGTCACCGTGTATGTTTACATATGCTTGGCTGGCATAGTTAATAAGAGCATTTGTTTACATGCATACCGCCATTTAAATCAACCAATCGGCTGCTTTGTTTACATTTCAAATCTAGTGACTTTTAACTAAATATCATTTGGTTAACCTGTATGTTTACATATGCTTGGCGGGCATAGTTAATTAGAGCATTTGTTTACATGCATACCGCCATTTAAATCTACCAATCGGCTGCTTTGTTTATATTTCAAATCTAGTGACCTTTAACTAAACATCATTTGGTCACCCTGTATGTTTACATATGCTTGGGGGGCATAGCTAATAAGAGCATTTGTTTACATGCATACCGCCATTTAAATCAACCAATCAGCTGCTTTGTTTACATTTCAAATCTAGTGACTTTTATCTAAATATCATTTTGTCACCCTGTATGTTTACATATGCTTGGCGGGAATAACCAATAAGAGGATTTATTTACATGCATACAGCCATTTAAATAACCCAATCAGCTGCTTTGTTTACATTTCAAATCTAGTGACTTTTAACTAAATATCATTTGGTCACCGTATATGTTTACATATGCTTGGCTGGCATAGTTAATAACAGCGTTTGTTTACATGCATACCGCCATTTAAATCAACCAATCGGCTGCTTTGTTTACATTTCAAATCTAGTGACGTTTAACTTAATTTCATTTGGTCACCCTGTATGTTTACATATGCTTGGCGGGCATAGTTAATAAGAGCATTTGTTTACATGCATACCGCCATTTAAATCAACAAATCGGCTGCTTTGTTTACATTTCAAATCTAGTGACTTTTAACTAAATATCATTTGGTCACCGTGTATGTTTACATATGCTTGGCTGGCATAGTTAATAAGAGCATTTGTTTACATGCATACCGCCATTTAAATTAATGAATCAGCTGCTTTGTTGACATTTCAAATCTATTGACTTTTAACTAAATATCATTTGGTCACTCTGTATGTTTACATATGCATGGCGTGCATAACCAATAAGAGGATTTGTTTACATGCATACCGTCATTTAAATAAACCAATAGGCAGCTTTGTTTCCATATCAAATCTAGTGACTTTTAACTAAATATCATTTAGTCACCCTGTATGTTTACATATGCTTGGTGGGCATAACCAATAAGAGGATTTGTTTACATGCATACCGCCATTTAAATCAACCAATTAGCTGCTTTGTTTACATTTCAAATCTAGTGACTTTTAACTAAATATCATTTTGCACCGTGTATGTTTACATATGCTTGGCTGGCATAGTTAATAAGAGCATTTGTTTACATGCATACCGCCATTTAAATCAACAAATCGGATGCTTGGTTTACATTTCAAATCTAGTGACTTTTAACTAAATATTATTTGGTCACCCTGTATGTTTACATATGCTTGCCGGGAATAACCAATAAGAGGATTTGTTTACATGCATACCGCTATTTAAATCAACCAATCGGCTGCTTTGTTTCCATATCAAAACTAGTGACTTTTAACTAAATATCATTTAGTCACCCTGTATGTTTACATATGCTTGGTGGGCATAACCAATAAGAGAATTTGTTTACATGCATACCGCCATTTAAATCAACCAATTAGCTGCTTTGTTTACATTTCAAATCTAGTGACTTTTAACTAAATATCATTTTGCACCGTGTATGTCTACATATGCTTGGCTGGCATAGTTAATAAGAGCATTTGTTTACATGCATACCACCATTTAAATCAACAAATCGGCTGCTTGGTTTACATTTCAAATCTAGTGACTTTTAACTAAATATTATTTGGTCACCCTGTATGTTTACATATGCTTGCCGGGAATAACCAATAAGAGGATTTGTTTACATGCATACCGCTATTTAAATCAACCAATCGGCTGCTTTGTTTACATTTTAAATCTAGTGACTTTTAACTAAATATCATTTGGTCACCGTGTATGTTTACATATGCTTGGCTACCATGGTTAATAAGAGCATTTGTTTACATGCATACCGCCATTTAAATCAACCATTCGACTGCTTTGATTACATTTCAAATCTAGTGACTTTTAACTAAATATTATTTGGTCACCCTGTATGTTTACATATGCTTGGCGGGCATAGTTAATAAGAGCATTTGATTACATGCATACCGCCATTTAATAAACCAATCGGCTGCTTTGTTTACATTTCAAATCTAGTGACTTTCAAATAAATATCATTTGGTCACCCTGTATGTTTACATATGCTTGGCGGGCATAGTTAATAAGAGCATTTGTTTACATGCATACCGCCATTTAAATCAACAAATCGGCTGCTTGGTTTACATTTCAAATCTAGTGACTTTTAACTAAATATTATTTGGTCACCCTGTATGTTTACATATGCTTGCCGGGAATAACCAATAAGAGGATTTGTTTACATGCATACCGCTATTTAAATCAACCAATCGGCTGCTTTGTTTCCATATCAAAACTAGTGACTTTTAACTAAATATCATTTAGTCACCCTGTATGTTTACATATGCTTGGTGGGCATAACCAATAAGAGGATTTGTTTACATGCATACCGCCATTTAAATCAACCAATTAGCTGCTTTGTTTACATTTCAAATCTAGTGACTTTTAACTAAATATCATTTTGCACCGTGTATGTTTACATATGCTTGGCTGGCATAGTTAATAAGAGCATTTGTTTACATGCATACCGCCATTTAAATCAACAAATCGGCTGCTTGGTTTACATTTAAAATCTAGTGACTTTTAACTAAATATTATTTGGTCACCCTGTATGTTTACATATTCTTGCCGGGAATAACCAATAAGAGGATTTGTTTACATGCATACCGCTATTTAAATCAACCAATCGGCTGCTTTGTTTACATTTTAAATCTAGTGACTTTTAACTAAATATCATTTGGTCACCGTGTATGTTTACATATGCTTGGCTACCATGGTTAATAAGAGCATTTGTTTACATGCATACCGCCATTTAAATCAACCATTCGACTGCTTTGATTACATTTCAAATCTAGTGACTTTTAACTAAATATTATTTGGTCACCCTGTATGTTTACATATGCTTGGCGGGCATAGTTAATAAGAGCATTTGATTACATGCATACCGCCATTTAATCAACCAATCGGCTGCTTTGTTTACATTTCAAATCTAGTGACTTTCAACTAAATATCATTTGGTCACCCTGTATGTTTACATATGCTTGGCGGGCATAGTTAATAAGAGCATTTGTTTACATGCATACAGCCATTTAAATCAACCAATCGGCAGCTTTGTTTACATTTCAAATTTAGTGATTTTTAACTAAATATCATTTGGTCACTCTGTATGTTTACATATGCTTGGCGGGTATAACCAATAAGAGGATATGTTTACATGCATACCGCCATTTAAATCAAACAATCAGCTGCTTTGTTTACATTTCAAATTTAGTGACCTTTAACTAAATATCATTTGGTCACCGTGTATTTCTACATATGCTTGGCTGGCATAGTTAATAAGAGCATTCGTTTACATGCATACCGCCATTTAAATCAACCAATCGGCTGCTTTGTTTACATTTCAAATCTAGTGACTTTTAACTAAATATCATTTGGTTACCCTGTATGTTTACATATGCTTGGCGGGCATAGTTAATAAGAGCATTTGTTTACATGCATACCGCCATTTAAATCAACCAATCGGCTGATTTGTTTATATTTCAAATCTAGTGACTTTTAACTAAATATTATTTGGTCACCCTGTATGTTTACATATGCTTGGCGGGCATAGTTAATAAGAGCATTTGTTTACATGCATACCGACATTTAAATCAACCAATCGGCTGCTTTGTTTACAATTCAAATCTAGTGACTTTTAACTAAATATCATTTGGTTACCCTGTATGTTTACATATGCTTGCCGGGAATAACCAATAATAGGATTTGTTTACATGCATACCACCATTTAAATCAACCAATCAGCTACTTTGTTTACATTTTAAATCTAGTGACTTTTAACTAAATATCATTTGGTCACCGTGTATGTTTACATATGCTTGGCGGGCATAGTTAATAAGAGCATTTGTTTACATGCATACCGCCATTTAAATCAACCAATCGGCTGCTTTGTTTACATTTCGAATTTAGTGACTTTTAACTAAATATCATTTGGTCACTCTGTACGTTTACATATGCTGGGCGGGCATAACCAATAAGAGGATTTGTTTACATGCATACCGCCATTTAAATCAACCAATTAGCTGCTTTGTTTACATTTCAAATCTAGTGACTTTTAACTAAATATCATTTTGCACCGTGTATGTTTACATATGCTTGGCTGGCATAGTTAATAAGAGCATTTGTTTACATGCATACCGCCATTTAAATCAACAAATCGGCTGCTTGGTTTACATTTCAAATCTAGTGACTTTTAACTAAATATTATTTGGTCACCCTGTATGTTTACATATGCTTTCCGGGAATAACCAATAAGAGGATTTGTTTACATGCATACCGCTATTTAAATCAACCAATCGGCTGCTTTGTTTCCATATCAAATCTAGTGACTTTTAACTAAATATCATTTAGTCACCCTGTATGTTTAAATATGCTTGGTAGGCATAACCAATAAGAGGATTTGTTTACATGCATACCGCCATTTAAATCAACCAATTAGCTGCTTTGTTTACATTTCAAATCTAGTGACTTTTAACTAAATATCATTTTGCACCGTGTATGTTTACATATGCTTGGCTGGCATAGTTAATAAGAGCATTTGATTACATGCATACCGCCATTTAATCAACCAATCGGCTGCTTTGTTTACATTTCAAATCTAGTGACTTTCAACTAAATATAATTTGGTCACCCTGTATGTTTACATATGCTTGGCGGGCATAGTTAATAAGAGCATTTGTTTACATGCATACCGCCATTTAAATCAACCAATCGGCAGCTTTGTTTACATTTCAAATTTAGTGATTTTTAACTAAATATCATTTGGTCACTCTGTATGTTTACATATGCTTGGCGGGTATAACCATTAAGAGGATATGTTTGCATGCATACCGCCATTTAAATCAATCAGCTGCTTTGTATACATTTCAAATTTAGTGACCTTTAACTAAATATCATTTGGTCAACGTGTATGTCTACATATGCTTGGCTGGCATAGTTAATAAGAGCATTCGTTTACATGCATACCGCCATTTAAATCAACCAATCGGGTGCTTTGTTTACATTTTAAATCTAGTGACTTTTAAATAAATATCATTTGGTTACCCTGTATGTTTACATATGCTTGGCGGGCATAGTTAATAAGAGCATTTGTTTACATGCATACCGCCATTTAAATCAACCAATCGGCTGATTTGTTTACATTTCAAATCTAGTGACTTTTAACTAAATATTATTTGGTTACCCTGTATGTTTACATATGCTTGGCTACCATGGTTAATAAGAGCATTTGTTTACATGCATACCGCCATTTAAATCAACCATTCGACTGCTTTGATTACATTTCAGATCTAGTGACTTTTAACTAAATATTATTTGGTCACCCTGTATGTTTACATATGCTTGGCGGGCATAGTTAATAAGAGCATTTGATTACAAGCATACCGCCATTTAATCAACCAATCGGCTGCTATGTTTACATTTCAAATCTAGTGACTTTTAACTAAATATCATTTTGTTACCCTGTATGTTTACATATGCTTGGCGGGCATAGTTAATAAGAGCATTTGTTTACATGCATACCGCCATTTAAATCAACCATTCGACTGCTTTGATTACATTTCAAATCTAGTGACTTTTAACTAAATATTATTTGGTCACCCTGTATGTTTACATATGCTTGGCGGGCATAGTTAATAAGAGCATTTGATTACATGCATACCGCCATTTAATCAACCAATCGGCTGCTTTGTTTACATTTCAAATCTAGTGACTTTCAACTAAATATCATTTGGTCACCCTGTATGTTTACATATGCTTGGCGGGCATAGTTAATAAGAGCATTTGTTTACATGCATACAGCCATTTAAATCAACCAATCGGCAGCTTTATTTACATTTCAAATTTAGTGATTTTTAACTAAATATCATTTGGTCACTCTGTATGTTTACATATGCTTGGCGGGTATAACCAATAAGAGGATATGTTTACATGCATACCGCCATTTAAATCAAACAATCAGCTGCTTTGTTTACATTTCAAATTTAGTGACCTTTAACTAAATATCATTTGGTCACCGTGTATTTCTACATATGCTTGGCTGGCATAGTTAATAAGAGCATTCGTTTACATGCATACCGCCATTTAAATCAACCAATCGGCTGCTTTGTTTACATTTCAAATCTAGTGACTTTTAACTAAATATCATTTGGTTACCCTGTATGTTTACATATGCTTGGCGGGCATAGTTAATAAGAGCATTTGTTTACATGCATACCGCCATTTAAATCAACCAATCGGCTGATTTGTTTACATTTCAAATCTAGTGACTTTTAACTAAATATTATTTGGTCACCCTGTATGTTTACATATGCTTGGCGGGCATAGTTAATAAGAGCATTTGTTTACATGCATACCGACATTTAAATCAACCAATCGGCTGCTTTGTTTACAATTCAAATCTAGTGACTTTTAACTAAATATCATTTGGTTACCCTGTATGTTTACATATGCTTGCCGGGAATAACCAATAATAGGATTTGTTTACATGCATACCACCATTTAAATCAACCAATCAGCTACTTTGTTTACATTTTAAATCTAGTGACTTTTAACTAAATATCATTTGGTCACCGTGTATGTTTACATATGCTTGGCGGGCATAGTTAATAAGAGCATTTGTTTACATGCATACCGCCATTTAAATCAACCAATCGGCTGCTTTGTTTACATTTCGAATTTAGTGACTTTTAACTAAATATCATTTGGTCACTCTGTACGTTTACATATGCTGGGCGGGCATAACCAATAAGAGGATTTGTTTACATGCATACCGCCATTTAAATCAACCAATTAGCTGCTTTGTTTACATTTCAAATCTAGTGACTTTTAACTAAATATCATTTTGCACCGTGTATGTTTACATATGCTTGGCTGGCATAGTTAATAAGAGCATTTGTTTACATGCATACCGCCATTTAAATCAACAAATCGGCTGCTTGGTTTACATTTCAAATCCAGTGACTTTTAACTAAATATTATTTGGTCACCCTGTATGTTTACATATGCTTTCCGGGAATAACCAATAAGAGGATTTGTTTACATGCATACCGCTATTTAAATCAACCAATCGGCTGCTTTGTTTCCATATCAAATCTAGTGACTTTTAACTAAATATCATTTAGTCACCCTGTATGTTTACATATGCTTGGTAGGCATAACCAATAAGAGGATTTGTTTACATGCATACCGCCATTTAAATCAACCAATTAGCTGCTTTGTTTACATTTCAAATCTAGTGACTTTTAACTAAATATCATTTTGCACCGTGTATGTTTACATATGCTTGGCTGGCATAGTTAATAAGAGCATTTGATTACATGCATACCGCCATTTAAATCAACAAATCGGCTGCTTGGTTTACATTTCAAATCTAGTGACTTTTAACTAAATATTATTTGGTCACCCTGTATGTTTACATATGCTTGCCGGGAATAACCAATAAGAGGATTTGTTTACATGCATACCGCTATTTAAATCAACCAATCGGCTGCTTTGTTTACATTTTAAATCTAGTGACTTTTAACTAAATATCATTTGGTCACCGTGTATGTTTACATATGCTTGGCTACCATGGTTAATAAGAGCATTTGTTTACATGCATAACGCCATTTAAATCAACCATTCGACTGCTTTGATTACATTTCAAATCTAGTGACTTTTAACTAAATATTATTTGGTCACCCTGTATGTTTACATATGCCTGGCGGGCATAGTTAATAAGAGCATTTGATTACATGCATACCGCCATTTAAATCAACCAATCGGGTGCTTTGTTTACATTTTAAATCTAGTGTCTTTTAAATAAATATCATTTGGTTACCCTGTATGTTTACATATGCTTGGCGGGCATAGTTAATAAGAGCATTCGTTTACATGCATACCGCCATTTAAATCAACCAATCGGGTGCTTTGTTTACATTTTAAATCTAGTGTCTTTTAAATAAATATCATTTGGTTACCCTGTATGTTTACATATGCTTGGCTGGCATAGTTAATAAGAGCATTCGTTTACATGCATACCGCCATTTAAATCAACCAATCGGGTGCTTTGTTTACATTTTAAATCTAGTGTCTTTTAAATAAATATCATTTGGTTACCCTGTATGTTTACATATGCTTGGCGGGCATAGTTAATAAGAGCATTTGTTTACATGCATACCGCCATTTAAATCAACCAATCGGCTGATTTGTTTACATTTCAAATCTAGTGACTTTTAACTAAATATTATTTGGTTACCCTGTATGTTTACATATGCTTGGCTACCATGGTTAATAAGAGCATTTGTTTACATGCATACCGCCATTTAAATCAACCATTCGACTGCTTTGATTACATTTCAAATCTAGTGACTTTTAACTAAATATTATTTGGTCACCCTGTATGTTTACATATGCTTGGCGGGCATAGTTAATAAGAGCATTTGATTACAAGCATACCGCCATTTAATCAACCAATCGGCTGCTATGTTTACATTTCAAATCTAGTGACTTTTAACTAAATATCATTTTGTTACCCTGTATGTTTACATATGCTTGGCGGGCATAGTTAATAAGAGCATTTGTTTACATGCATACCGCCATTTAATCAACAAAACGGCTGCTTTGTTTACATTTCAAATCTAGTGACTTTTAACTAAATATCATTTGGTCCCCTGTATGTTTACATATGCTTGGGGGGCATAGCTAATAAGAGCATTTGTTTACATGCATACAGCCGTTTAAATCAACCAATCAGCTGCTTTGTTTCCATTTCAAATCTAGTGACTTTTAACTAAATATCATTTGGTCACCGTGTATGTTTACATATGCTTGGCGGGCATAGTTAATAAGAGCATTTGTTTACATGCATACCGCCATTTAAATCAACCAATCGGCTGCTTTGTTTACAATTCAAATCTAGTGACTTTTAACTAAATATCATTTGGTTACCCTGTATGTTTACATATGCTTGCCGTGAATAAACAATAATAGGATTTGTTTACATGCATACCACCATTTAAATCTTCCATTCAGCTACTTTGTTTACATTTTAAATCAAGTGACTTTTAACTAAATATCATTTGGTCACCGTGTATGTTTACATATGCTTGGCTGGCATAGTTAATAAGAGCATTCGTTTACATGCATACCGCCATTTAAATCAACCAATCGGGTGCTTTGTTTACATTTTAAATCTAGTGACTTTTAAATAAATATCATTTGGTTACCCTGTATGTTTACATATGCTTGGCGGGCATAGTTAATAAGAGCATTTGTTTACATGCATACCGCCATTTAAATCAACCAATCGGCTGATTTGTTTACATTTCAAATCTAGTGACCTTTAACTAAATATCATTTAGTCACCGTGTATGTTTACATATGCTTGGCTGGCATAGTTAATAAGAGCATTTGTTTACATGCATAACGCCATTTAAATCAACCAATCGGCTGCTTTGTTTACATTTCAAATCTAGTGACTTTTAACTAAATATCATTTGGTTACCCTGTATGTTTACATATGCTTGGCGGGCATAGTTAATTAGAGCATTTGTTAACATGCATACCGCCATTTAAATCTACCAATCGGCTGCTTTGTTTATATTTCAAATCTACTGACTTTTAACTAAACATCATTTGGTCACCCTGTATGTTTACATATGCTTGGGGGCTTAGCTAATAAGAGCATTTGTTTACATGCATACCGCCATTTAAATCAACCAATCAGCTGCTTTGTTTACATTTCAAATCTAGTGACTTTTAACTAAATATCATTTGGTCGCCGTATATGTTTACATATGCTTGGCTGGCATAGTTAATAAGAGCGTTTGTTTACATGAATACCGCCATTTAAATCAACGAATCGGCAGCTTTGTTTACATTTCAAATCTAGTGACGTTTAACTAAATATCATTTGGTCACCGTGTATGTTTACATATGCTTGGCTGGCATATTTAATAAGAGCATTTGTTTACATGCATACCGCCATTTAAATTAATGAATCAGCTGCTTTGTTGACATTTCAAATCTATTGATTTTTAACTAAATATCATTTGGTCACTCTGTATGTTTACATATGCATGGCGGGCATAACCAATAAGAGGATTTGTTTACATGCATACCGTCATTTAAATCAACCAATCGGCTGCTTTGTTTCCATATAAAATCTAGTGACTTTTAACTAAATATCATTTGGTCACCCTGTATGTTTACATATGCTTGGCGGGCATAGTTAATAAGAGCATTTGTTTACATGCATACCGCCATTTAAATCAACCAATCGGCTGCTTTGTTTACATTTCAAATCTAGTGACTTTTAACTAAATATCATTTGGTCACCGTGTATGTTTACATATGCTTGGCTGGCATAGTTAATAAGAGCATTTGTTTACATGCATACCGCCATTTAAATTAATGAATCAGCTGCTTTGTTGACATTTCAAATCTATTGACTTTTAACTAAATATCATTTGGTCACTCTGTATGTTTACATATGCATGGCGTGCATAACCAATAAGAGGATTTGTTTACATGCATACCGTCATTTAAATCAACCAATTAGCTGCTTTGTTTACATTTCAAATTTAGTGACTTTTAACTAAATATCATTTGGTCACTCTGTATGTTTACATATGCTTGGCGGGCATAACCAATAATAGGATTTGTTTACATGCATCCCGCCATTTAAATCAACCAATCAGCTGCTTTGATTACATTTCAAATCTAGTGACCTTTAACTAAATACCATTTAGTCACCGTGTATGTTTACATATGCTTGGCTGGCATAGTTAATAAGAGCATTTGTTTACATGCATACCGCCATTTAAATCAACCAATCGGCTGCTTTGTTTACATTTCAAATCTAGTGACTTTTAACTAAATATCATTTGGTTAACCTGTATGTTTACATATGCTTGGCGGGCATAGTTAATTAGAGCATTTGTTTACATGCATACCGCCATTTAAATCTACCAATCGGCTGCTTTGATTATATTTCAAATCTAGTGACCTTTAACTAAACATCATTTGGTCACCCTGTATGTTTACATATGCTTGGGGGGCATAGCTAATAAGAGCATTTGTTTACATGCATACCGCCATTTAAATCAACCAATCAGCTGCTTTGTTTACATTTCAAATCTAGTGACTTTTATCTAAATATCATTTTGTCACCCTGTATGTTTACATATGCTTGGCGGGAATAACCAATAAGAGGATTTATTTACATGCATACAGCCATTTAAATAACCCAATCAGCTGCTTTGTTTACATTTCAAATCTAGTGACTTTTAACTAAATATCATTTGGTCACCGTATATGTTTACATATGCTTGGCTGGCATAGTTAATAACAGCGTTTGTTTACATGCATACCGCCATTTAAATCAACCAATCGGCTGCTTTGTTTACATTTCAAATCTAGTGACGTTTAACTTAATTTCATTTGGTCACCCTGTATGTTTACATATGCTTGGCGGGCATAGTTAATAAGAGCATTTGTTTACATGCATACCGCCATTTAAATCAACAAATCGGCTGCTTTGTTTACATTTCAAATCTAGTGACTTTTAACTAAATATCATTTGGTCACCGTGTATGTTTACATATGCTTGGCTGGCATAGTTAATAAGAGCATTTGTTTACATGCATACCGCCATTTAAATTAATGAATCAGCTGCTTTGTTGACATTTCAAATCTATTGACCTTTAACTAAATATCATTTGGTCACTCTGTATGTTTACATATGCATGGCGTGCATAACCAATAAGAGGATTTGTTTACATGCATACCGTCATTTAAATAAACCAATAGGCTGCTTTGTTTCCATATCAAATCTAGTGACTTTTAACTAAATATCATTTAGTCACCCTGTATGTTTACATATGCTTGGTGGGCATAACCAATAAGAGGATTTGTTTACATGCATACCGCCATTTAAATCAACCAATTAGCTGCTTTGTTTACATTTCAAATCTAGTGACTTTTAACTAAATATCATTTTGCACCGTGTATGTTTACATATGCTTGGCTGGCATAGTTAATAAGAGCATTTGTTTACATGCATACCGCCATTTAAATCAACAAATCGGCTGCTTGGTTTACATTTCAAATCTAGTGACTTTTAACTAAATATTATTTGGTCACCCTGTATGTTTACATATGCTTGCCGGGAATAACCAATAAGAGGATTTGTTTACATGCATCCCGCCATTTAAATCAACCAATCAGCTGCTTTGATTACATTTCAAATCTAGTGACCTTTAACTAAATACCATTTAGTCACCGTGTATGTTTACATATGCTTGGCTGGCATAGTTAATAAGAGCATTTGTTTACATGCATACCGCCATTTAAATCAACCAATCGGCTGCTTTGTTTACATTTCAAATCTAGTGACTTTTAACTAAATATCATTTGGTTAACCTGTATGTTTACATATGCTTGGCGGGCATAGTTAATTAGAGCATTTGTTTACATGCATACCGCCATTTAAATCTACCAATCGGCTGCTTTGTTTATATTTCAAATCTAGTGACCTTTAACTAAACATCATTTGGTCACCCTGTATGTTTACATATGCTTGGGGGGCATAGCTAATAAGAGCATTTGTTTACATGCATACCGCCATTTAAATCAACCAATCAGCTGCTTTGTTTACATTTCAAATCTAGTGACTTTTATCTAAATATCATTTTGTCACCCTGTATGTTTACATATGCTTGGCGGGAATAACCAATAAGAGGATTTATTTACATGCATACAGCCATTTAAATAACCCAATCAGCTGCTTTGTTTACATTTCAAATCTAGTGACTTTTAACTAAATATCATTTGGTCACCGTATATGTTTACATATGCTTGGCTGGCATAGTTAATAACAGCGTTTGTTTACATGCATACCGCCATTTAAATCAACCAATCGGCTGCTTTGTTTACATTTCAAATCTAGTGACGTTTAACTTAATTTCATTTGGTCACCCTGTATGTTTACATATGCTTGGCGGGCATAGTTAATAAGAGCATTTGTTTACATGCATACCGCCATTTAAATCAACAAATCGGCTGCTTTGTTTACATTTCAAATCTAGTGACTTTTAACTAAATATCATTTGGTCACCGTGTATGTTTACATATGCTTGGCTGGCATAGTTAATAAGAGCATTTGTTTACATGCATACCGCCATTTAAATTAATGAATCAGCTGCTTTGTTGACATTTCAAATCTATTGACTTTTAACTAAATATCATTTGGTCACTCTGTATGTTTACATATGCATGGCGTGCATAACCAATAAGAGGATTTGTTTACATGCATACCGTCATTTTAATAAACCAATAGGCTGCTTTGTTTCCATATCAAATCTAGTGACTTTTAACTAAATATCATTTAGTCACCCTGTATGTTTACATATGCTTGGTGGGCATAACCAATAAGAGGATTTGTTTACATGCATACCGCCATTTAAATCAACCAATTAGCTGCTTTGTTTACATTTCAAATCTAGTGACTTTTAACTAAATATCATTTTGCACCGTGTATGTTTACATATGCTTGGCTGGCATAGTTAATAAGAGCATTTGTTTACATGCATACCGCCATTTAAATCAACAAATCGGCTGCTTGGTTTACATTTCAAATCTAGTGACTTTTAACTAAATATTATTTGGTCACCCTGTATGTTTACATATGCTTGCCGGGAATAACCAATAAGAAGATTTGTTTACATGCATACCGCTATTTAAATCAACCAATCGGCTGCTTTGTTTCCATATCAAAACTAGTGACTTTTAACTAAATATCATTTAGTCACCCTGTATGTTTACATATGCTTGGTGGGCATAACCAATAAGAGGATTTGTTTACATGCATACCGCCATTTAAATCAACCAATTAGCTGCTTTGTTTACATTTCAAATCTAGTGACTTTTAACTAAATATCATTTTGCACCGTGTATGTTTACATATGCTTGGCTGGCATAGTTAATAAGAGCATTTGTTTACATGCATACCGCCATTTAAATCAACAAATCGGCTGCTTGGTTTACATTTCAAATCTAGTGACTTTTAACTAAATATTATTTGGTCACCCTGTATGTTTACATATGCTTGCCGGGAATAACCAATAAGAGGATTTGTTTACATGCATTCCGCTATTTAAATCAACCAATCGGCTGCTTTGTTTACATTTTAAATCTAGTGACTTTTAACTAAATATCATTTGGTCACCGTGTATGTTTACATATGCTTGGCTACCATGGTTAATAAGAGCATTTGTTTACATGCATACCGCCATTTAAATCAACCATTCGACTGCTTTGATTACATTTCAAATCTAGTGACTTTTAACTAAATATTATTTGTTCACCCTGTATGTTTACATATGCTTGGCGGGCATAGTTAATAAGAGCATTTGATTACATGCATACCGCCATTTAATCAACCAATCGGCTGCTTTGTTTACATTTCAAATCTAGTGACTTTCAAATAAATATCATTTGGTCACCCTGTATGTTTACATATGCTTGGCGGGCATAGTTAATAAGAGCATTTGTTTACATGCATACCGCCATTTAAATCAACAAATCGGCTGCTTGGTTTACATTTCAAATCTAGTGACTTTTAACTAAATATTATTTGGTCACCCTGTATGTTTACATATGCTTGCCGGGAATAACCAATAAGAGGATTTGGTTACATGCATACCGCTATTTAAATCAACCAATCGGCTGCTTTGTTTCCATATCAAAACTAGTGACTTTTAACTAAATATCATTTAGTCACCCTGTATGTTTACATATGCTTGGTGGGCATAACCAATAAGAGGATTTGTTTACATGCATACCGCCATTTAAATCAACCAATTAGCTGCTTTGTTTACATTTCAAATCTAGTGACTTTTAACTATATATCATTTTGCACCGTGTATGTTTACCTATGCTTGGCTGGCATAGTTAATAAGAGCATTTGTTTACATGCATACCGCCATTTAAATCAACAAATCGGCTGCTTGGTTTACATTTCAAATCTAGTGACTTTTAACTAAATATTATTTGGTCACCCTGTATGTTTACATATGCTTGCCGGGAATAACCAATAAGAGGATTTGTTTACATGCATACCGCTATTTAAATCAACCAATCGGCTGCTTTGTTTACATTTTAAATCTAGTGACTTTTAACTAAATATCATTTGGTCACCGTGTATGTTTACATATGCTTGGCTACCATGGTTAATAAGAGCATTTGTTTACATGCATACCGCCATTTAAATCAACCATTCGACTGCTTTGATTACATTTCAAATCTAGTGACTTTTAACTAAATATTATTTGGTCACCCTGTATGTTTACATATGCTTGGCGGGCATAGTTAATAAGAGCATTTGATTACATGCATACCGCCATTTAATCAACCAATCGGCTGCTTTGTTTACATTTCAAATCTAGTGACTTTCAACTAAATATCATTTGGTCACCCTGTATGTTTACATATGCTTGGCGGGCATAGTTAATAAGAGCATTTGTTTACATGCATACAGCCATTTAAATCAACCAATCGGCAGCTTTGTTTACATTTCAAATTTAGTGATTTTTAACTAAATTTCATTTGGTCACTCTGTATGTTTACATATGCTTGGCGGGTATAACCAATAAGAGGATATGTTTACATGCATACCGCCATTTAAATCAAACAATCAGCTGCTTTGTTTACATTTCAAATTTAGTGACCTTTAACTAAATATCATTTGGTCACCGTGTATGTCTACATATGCTTGGCTGGCATAGTTAATAAGAGCATTCGTTTACATGCATACCGCCATTTAAATCAACCAATCGGCTGCTTTGTTTACATTTCAAATCTAGTGACTTTTAACTAAATATCATTTGGTTACCCTGTATGTTTACATATGCTTTGCGGGCATAGTTAATAAGAGCATTTGTTTACATGCATACCGCCATTTAAATCAACCAATCGGCTGATTTGTTTACATTTCAAATCTAGTGACTTTTAACTAAATATTATTTGGTCACCCTGTATGTTTACATATGCTTGGCGGGCATAGTTAATAAGAGCATTTGTTTACATGCATACCGACATTTAAATCAACCAATCGGCTGCTTTGTTTACAATTCAAATATAGTGCCTTTTAACTAAATATCATTTGGTTACCCTGTATGTTTACATATGCTTGCCGGGAATAACCAATAATAGGATTTGTTTACATGCATACCACCATTTAAATCAACCAATCAGCTACTTTGTTTACATTTTAAATCTAGTGACTTTTAACTAAATATCATTTGGTCACCGTGTATGTTTACATATGCTTGGCGGGCATAGTTAATAAGAGCATTTGTTTACATGCATACCGCCATTTAAATCAACCAATCGGCTGCTTTGTTTACATTTCGAATTTAGTGACTTTTAACTAAATATCATTTGGTCACTCTGTACGTTTACATATGCTGGGCGGGCATAACCAATAAGAGGATTTGTTTACATGCATACCGCCATTTAAATCAACCAATTAGCTGCTTTGTTTACATTTCAAATCTAGTGACTTTTAACTAAATATCATTTTGCACCGTGTATGTTTACATATGCTTGGCTGGCATAGTTAATAAGAGCATTTGTTTACATGCATACCGCCATTTAAATCAACAAATCGGCTGCTTGGTTTACATTTCAAATCTAGTGACTTTTAACTAAATATTATTTGGTCACCCTGTATGTTTACATATGCTTGCCGGGAATAACCAATAAGAGGATTTGTTTACATGCATACCGCTATTTAAATCAACCAATCGGCTGCTTTGTTTCCATATCAAAACTAGTGACTTTTAACTAAATATCATTTAGTCACCCTGTATGTTTACATATGCTTGGTAGGCATAACCAATAAGAGGATTTGTTTACATGCATACCGCCATTTAAATCAACCAATTAGCTGCTTTGTTTACATTTCAAATCTAGTGACTTTTAACTAAATATCATTTTGCACCGTGTATGTTTACATATGCTTGGCTGGCATAGTTAATAAGAGCATTTGTTTACATGCATACCGCCATTTAAATCAACCAATCGGCTGCTTTGTTTACATTTTAAATCTAGTGACTTTTAACTAAATATCATTTGGTCACCGTGTATGTTTACATATGCTTGGCTACCATGGTTAATAAGAGCATTTGTTTACATGCATACCGCCATTTAAATCAACCATTCGACTGCTTTGATTACATTTCAAATCTAGTGACTTTTAACTAAATATTATTTGGTCACCCTGTATGTTTACATATGCTTGGCGGGCATAGTTAATAAGAGCATTTGATTACATGCATACCGCCATTTAATCAACCAATCGGCTGCTTTGTTTACATTTCAAATCTAGTGACTTTCAAATAAATATCATTTGGTCACCCTGTATGTTTACATATGCTTGGCGGGCATAGTTAATAAGAGCATTTGTTTACATGCATACCGCCATTTAAATCAACAAATCGGCTGCTTGGTTTACATTTCAAATCTAGTGACTTTTAACTAAATATTATTTGGTCACCCTGTATGTTTACAGATGCTTGCCGGGAATAACCAATAAGAGGATTTGTTTACATGCATACCGCTATTTAAATCAACCAATCGGCTGCTTTGTTTCCATATCAAAACTAGTGACTTTTAACTAAATATCATTTAGTCACCCTGTATGTTTACATATGCTTGGTGGGCATAACCAATAAGAGGATTTGTTTACATGCATACCGCCATTTAAATCAACCAATTAGCTACTTTGTTTACATTTCAAATCTAGTGACTTTTAACTATATATCATTTTGCACCGTGTATGTTTACCTATGCTTGGCTGGCATAGTTAATAAGAGCATTTGTTTACATGCATACCGCCATTTAAATCAACAAATCGGCTGCTTGGTTTACATTTCAAATCTAGTGACTTTTAACTAAATATCATTTGGTTACCCTGTATGTTTACATATGCTTGCCGGGAATAACCAATAAGAGGATTTGTTTACATGCATACCGCTATTTAAATCAACCAATCGGCTGCTTTGTTTACATTTTAAATCTAGTGACTTTTAACTAAATATCATTTGGTCACCGTGTATGTTTACATATGCTTGGCTACCATGGTTAATAAGAGCATTTGTTTACATGCATACCGCCATTTAAATCAACCATTCGACTGCTTTGATTACATTTCAAATCTAGTGACTTTTAACTAAATATTATTTGGTCACCCTGTATGTTTACATATGCTTGGCGGGCATAGTTAATAAGAGCATTTGATTACATGCATACCGCCATTTAATCAACCAATCGGCTGCTTTGTTTACATTTCAAATCTAGTGACTTTCAACTAAATATCATTTGGTCACCCTGTATGTTTACATATGCTTGGCGGGCATAGTTAATAAGAGCATTTGTTTACATGCATACAGCCATTTAAATCAACCAATCGGCAGCTTTGTTTACATTTCAAATTTAGTAATTTTTAACAAAATATCATTTGGTCACTCTGTATGTTTACATATGCTTGGCGGGTATAACCAATAAGAGGATATGTTTACATGCATACCGCCATTTAAATCAAACAATCAGCTGCTTTGTTTACATTTCAAATTTAGTGACCTTTAACTAAATATCATTTGGTCACCGTGTATGTCTACATATGCTTGGCTGGCATAGTTAATAAGAGCATTTGTTTACATGCATACCGCCATTTAAATCAACCAATCGGCTGCTTTGTTTACATTTCAAATCTAGTGACTTTTAACTAAATATCATTTGGTTACCCTGTATGTTTACATATGCTTGGCGGGCATAGTTAATAAGAGCATTTGTTTACATGCATACCGACATTTAAATCAACCAATCGGCTGCTTTGTTTACAATTCAAATCTAGTGACTTTTAACTAAATATCATTTGGTTACCCTGTATGTTTACATATGCTTGCCGGGAATAACCAATAATAGGATTTGTTTACATGCATACCACCATTTAAATCAACCAATCAGATACTTTGTTTACATTTTAAATCTAGTGACTTTTAACTAAATATCATTTGGTCACCGTGTATGTTTACATATGCTTGGCGGGCATAGTTAATAAGAGCATTTGTTTACATGCATACCGCCATTTAAATCAACCAATCGGCTGCTTTGTTTACATTTCGAATTTAGTGACTTTTAACTAAATATCATTTGGTCACTCTGTACGTTTACATATGCTGGGCGGGCATAACCAATAAGAGGATTTGTTTACATGCATACCGCCATTTAAATCAACCAATTAGCTGCTTTGTTTACATTTCAAATCTAGTGACTTTTAACTAAATATCATTTTGCACCGTGTATGTTTACATATGCTTGGCTGGCATAGTTAATAAGAGCATTTGTTTACATGCATACCGCCATTTAAATCAACAAATCGGCTGCTTGGTTTACATTTCAAATCTAGTGACTTTTAACTAAATATTATTTGGTCACCCTGTATGTTTACATATGCTTGCCGGGAATAACCAATAAGAGGATTTGTTTACATGCATACCGCTATTTAAATCAACCAATCGGCTGCTTTGTTTCCATATCAAATCTAGTGACTTTTAACTAAATATCATTTAGTCACCCTGTATGTTTACATATGCTTGGTAGGCATAACCAATAAGAGGATTTGTTTACATGCATACCGCCATTTAAATCAACCAATTAGCTGCTTTGTTTACATTTCAAATCTAGTGACTTTTAACTAAATATCATTTTGCACCGTGTATGTTTACATATGCTTGGCTGGCATAGTTAATAAGAGCATTTGATTACATGCATACCGCCATTTAAATCAACAAATCGGCTGCTTGGTTTACATTTCAAATCTAGTGACTTTTAACTAAATATTATTTGGTTACCCTGTATGTTTACATATGCTTGCCGGGAATAACCAATAAGAGGATTTGTTTACATGCATACCGCTATTTAAATCAACCAATCGGCTGCTTTGTTTACATTTTAAATCTAGTGACTTTTAACTAAATATCATTTGGTCACCGTGTATGTTTACAAATGCTTGGCTACCATGGTTAATAAGAGCATTTGTTTACATGCATAACGCCATTTCAATCAACCATTCGACTGCTTTGATTACATTTCAAATCTAGTGACTTTTAACTAAATATTATTTGGTCACCCTGTATGTTTACATATGCCTGGCGGGCATAGTTAATAAGAGCATTTGATTACATGCATACCGCCATTTAATCAACCAATCGGCTGCTTTGTTTACATTTCAAATCTAGTGACTTTCAACTAAATATAATTTGGTCACCCTGTATGTTTACATATGCTTGGCGGGCATAGTTAATAAGAGCATTTGTTTACATGCATACCGCCATTTAAATCAACCAATCGGCAGCTTTGTTTACATTTCAAATTTAGTGATTTTTAACTAAATATCATTTGGTCACTCTGTATGTTTACATATGCTTGGCGGGTATAACCAATAAGAGGATATGTTTGCATGCATACCGCCATTTAAATCAATCAGCTGCTTTGTATACATTTCAAATTTAGTGACCTTTAACTAAATATCATTTGGTCACCGTGTATGTCTACATATGCTTGGCTGGCATAGTTAATAAGAGCATTCGTTTACATGCATACCGCCATTTAAATCAACCAATCGGCTGCTTTGTTTACATTTCAAATCTAGTGACTTTTAACTAAATATCATTTGGTTACCCTGTATGTTTACATATGCTTTGCGGGCATAGTTAATAAGAGCATTTGTTTACATGCATACCGCCATTTAAATCAACCAATCGGCTGATTTGTTTACATTTCAAATCTAGTGACTTTTAACTAAATATTATTTGGTCACCCTGTATGTTTACATATGCTTGGCGGGCATAGTTAATAAGAGCATTTGTTTACATGCATACCGACATTTAAATCAACCAATCGGCTGCTTTGTTTACAATTCAAATCTAGTGACTTTTAACTAAATATCATTTGGTTACCCTGTATGTTTACATATGCTTGCCGGGAATAACCAATAATAGGATTTGTTTACATGCATACCACCATTTAAATCAACCAATCAGCTACTTTGTTTACATTTTAAATCTAGTGACTTTTAACTAAATATCATTTGGTCACCGTGTATGTTTACATATGCTTGGCGGGCATAGTTAATAAGAGCATTTGTTTACATGCATACCGCCATTTAAATCAACCAATCGGCTGCTTTGTTTACATTTCGAATTTAGTGACTTTTAACTAAATATCATTTGGTCACTCTGTACGTTTACATATGCTGGGCGGGCATAACCAATAAGAGGATTTGTTTACATGCATACCGCCATTTAAATCAACCAATTAGCTGCTGTGTTTACATTTCAAATCTAGTGACTTTTAACTAAATATCATTTTGCACCGTGTATGTTTACATATGCTTGGCTGGCATAGTTAATAAGAGCATTTGTTTACATGCATACCGCCATTTAAATCAACAAATCGGCTGCTTGGTTTACATTTCAAATCTAGTGACTTTTAACTAAATATTATTTGGTCACCCTGTATGTTTACATATGCTTGCCGGGAATAACCAATAAGAGGATTTGTTTACATGCATACCGCTATTTAAATCAACCAATCGGCTGCTTTGTTTCCATATCAAATCTAGTGACTTTTAACTAAATATCATTTAGTCACCCTGTATGTTTACATATGCTTGGTAGGCATAACCAATAAGAGGATTTGTTTACATGCATACCGCCATTTAAATCAACCAATTAGCTGCTTTGTTTACATTTCAAATCTAGTGACTTTTAACTAAATATCATTTTGCACCGTGTATGTTTACATATGCTTGGCTGGCATAGTTAATAAGAGCATTTGATTACATGCATACCGCCATTTAAATCAACAAATCGGCTGCTTGGTTTACATTTCAAATCTAGTGACCTTTAACTAAATATTATTTGGTCACCCTGTATGTTTACAAATGCTTGCCGGGAATAACCAATAAGAGGATTTGTTTACATGCATACCGCTATTTAAATCAACCAATCGGCTGCTTTGTTTACATTTTAAATCTAGTGACTTTTAACTAAATATCATTTGGTCACCGTGTATGTTTACAAATGCTTGGCTACCATGGTTAATAAGAGCATTTGTTTACATGCATAACGCCATTTCAATCAACCATTCGACTGCTTTGATTACATTTCAAATCTAGTGACTTTTAACTAAATATTATTTGGTCACCCTGTATGTTTACATATGCCTGGCGGGCATAGTTAATAAGAGCATTTAATTACATGCATACCGCCATTTAATCAACCAATCGGCTGCTTTGTTTACATTTCAAATCTAGTGACTTTCAACTAAATATAATTTGGTCACCCTGTATGTTTACATATGCTTGGCGGGCATAGTTAATAAGAGCATTTGTTTACATGGATACCGCCATTTAAATCAACCAATCGGCAGCTTTGTTTACATTTCAAATTTAGTGATTTTTAACTAAATATCATTTGGTCACTCTGTATGTTTACATATGCTTGGCGGGTATAACCAATAAGAGGATATGTTTACATGCATACCGCCATTTAAATCAAACAATCAGCTGCTTTGTATTCATTTCAAATTTAGTGACCTTTAACTAAATATCATTTGGTCAACGTGTATGTCTACATATGCTTGGCTGGCATAGTTAATAAGAGCATTCGTTTACATGCATACCGCCATTTAAATCAACCAATCGGGAGCTTTGTTTACATTTTAAATCTAGTGACTTTTAAATAAATATCATTTGGTTACCCTGTATGTTTACATATGCTTGGCGGGCATAGTTAATAAGAGCATTTGTTTACATGCATACCGCCATTTAAATCAACCAATCGGCTGATTTGTTTACATTTCAAATCTAGTGACTTTTAACTAAATATTATTTGGTCACCCTGTATGTTTACATATGCTTGGCTACCATGGTTAATAAGAGCATTTGTTTACATGCATACCGCCATTTAAATCAACCATTCGACTGCTTTGATTACATTTCAAATCTAGTGACTTTTAACTAAATATTATTTGGTCACCCTGTATGTTTACATATGCTTGGCGGGCATAGTTAATAAGAGCATTTGATTACAAGCATACCGCCATTTAATCAACCAATCGGCTGCTATGTTTACATTTCAAATCTAGTGACTTTTAACTAAATATCATTTTGTTACCCTGTATGTTTACATATGCTTGGCGGGCATAGTTAATAAGAGCATTTGTTTACATGCATACCGCCATTTAAATCAACAAATCGGCTGCTTTGTTTACATTTCAAATCTAGTGACTTTTAACTAAATATCATTTGGTCCCCTGTATGTTTACATATGCTTGGGGGGCATAGCTAATAAGAGCATTTGTTTACATGCATACAGCCGTTTAAATCAACCAATCAGCTGCTTTGTTTCCATTTCAAATCTAGTGACTTTTAACTAAATATCATTTGGTCACCGTGTATGTTTACATATGCTTGGCGGGCATAGTTAATAAGAGGATTTGTTTACATGCATACCGCCATTTAAATCAACCAATCGGATGCTTTGTTTACATTTCAAATCTAGTGACTTTTAACTAAATATCATTTGGTTACCCTGTATGTTTACATATGCTTGCCGGGAATAACCAATAATAGGATTTGTTTACATGCATACCACCATTTAAATCAACCAATCAGCTACTTTGTTTACATTTTAAATCTAGTGACTTTTAACTAAATATCATTTGGTCACCGTGTATGTTTACATATGCTTGGCGGGCATAGTTAATAAGAGCATTTGTTTACATGCATACCGCCATTTAAATCAACCAATCGGCTGCTTTGTTTACATTTCGAATTTAGTGACTTTTAACTAAATATCATTTGGTCACTCTGTATGTTTACATATGCTTGGCGGGCATAACCAATAATAGGATTTGTTTACATGCATACCGCCATTTAAATCAACCAATCAGCTGCTTTGTTTACATTTCAAATCTAGTGACCTTTAACTAAATATCATTTGGTCACCGTGTATGTTTACATATGCTTGGCTGGCATAGTTAATAAGAGCATTTGTTTACATGCATACCGCCATTTAAATCAACCAATCGGCTGCTTTGTTTACATTTCAAATCTAGTGATTTTTAACTAAATATCATTTGGTTACCCTGTATGTTTACATATGCTTGGCGGGCATAGTTAATAAGAGCATTTGTTTACATGCATACCGCCATTTAAATCTACCAATCGGCTGCTTTGTTTATATTTCAAATCTATTGACTTTTAACTAAACATCATTTGGTCACCCTGTATGTTTACATATGCTTGGGGGGCATAGCTAATAAGAGCATTTGTTTGCATGCATACCGCCATTTAAATCAACCAATCAGCTGCTTTGTTTACATTTCAAATCTAGTGACTTTTATCTAAATATCATTTTGTCACCCTGTATGTTTACATATGCTTGGCGGGCTTAACCAATAAGAGGATTTGTTTACATGCATACCGCCATTTAAATAACCCAATCAGCTGCTTTGTTTACATTTCAAATCTAGTGACTTTTAAATAAATATCATTTGGTCACCGTTAATGTTTACATATGCTTGGCTGGCATAGTTAATAAGAGCGTTTGTTTACATGCATACCGCCATTTAAATCAACCAACCGGCTGCTTTGTTTACATTTCAAATCTAGTGACGTTTAACTAAATATCATTTGGTCACCCTGTATGTTTACATATGCTTGGCTGGCATATTTAATAAGAGCATTTGTTTACATGCATACCGCCATTTAAATTAATGAATCAGCTGCTTTGTTGACATTTCAAATCTATTGACTTTTAACTAAATATCATTTGGTCACTCTGTATGTTTACATATGCATGGCGGGCATAACCAATAAGAGGATTTGTTTACATGCATACCGTCATTTAAATCAACCAATTAGCTGCTTTGTTTACATTTCAAATTTAGTGACGTTTAACTAAATATCATTTGGTTACCCGGTATGTTTACATACGCTTGCCGGGAATAACCAATAATAGGATTTGTTTACATGCATACCACCATTTAAATCAACCAAGCAGCTACTTTGTTTACATTTTAAATCTAGTGACTTTTAAATAAATATCATTTGGTCACCGTGTATGTTTACATATGCTTGGCGGGCATAGTTAATAAGAGCATTTGTTTACATGCATACCGCCATTTAAATCAACCAATCGGCTGCTTTGTTTACATTTCAAATTTAGTGACTTTTAACTAAATATCATTTAGTCACTCTGTATGTTTACATATGCTTGGCGGGCATAACCAATAATAGGATTTGTTTACATGCATACCGCCATTTAAATCAACCAATCAGCTGCTTTGATTACATTTCAAATCTAGTGACCTTTAACTAAATATCATTTAGTCACCGTGTATGTTTACATATGCTTGGCTGGCATAGTTAATAAGAGCATTTGTTTACATGCATACCGCCATTTAAATCAACCAATCGGCTGCTTTGTTTACATTTCAAATCTAGTGACTTTTAACTAAATATCATTTGGTTACCCTGTATGTTTACATATGCTTGCCGGGAATAACCAATAATAGGATTTGTTTACATGCATACCACCATTTAAATCAACCAAGCAGCTACTTTGTTTACATTTTAAATCTAGTGACTTTTAACTAAATATCATTTGGTCACCGTGTATGTTTACATATGCTTGGCGGGCATAGTTAATAAGAGCATTTGTTTACATGCATACCGCCATTTAAATCAACCAATCGGCTGCTTTGTTTACATTTCAAATTTAGTGACTTTTAACTAAATATCATTTGGTCACTCTGTATGTTTACATATGCTTGGCGGGCATAACCAATAATAGGATTTGTTTACATGCATACCGCCATTTAAATCAACCAATCAGCTGCTTTGATTACATTTCAAATCTAGTGACCTTTAACGAAATATCATTTGGTTACCCTGAATGTTTACATATGCTTGGCGGGCATAGTTAATTAGAGCATTTGTTAACATGCATACCGCCATTTAAATCTACCAATCGGCTGCTTTGTTTATATTTCAAATCTAGTGACATTTAACTAAACATCATTTGGTCACCCTGTATGTTTACATATGCTTGGGGGGCTTAGCTAATAAGAGCATTTGTTTACATGCATACCGCCATTTAAATCAACCAATCAGCTGCTTTGTTTACATTTCAAATCTAGTGACTTTTATCTAAATATCATTTTGTCACCCTGTATGTTTACATATGCTTGGGGGGCTTAGCTAATAAGAGCATTTGTTTACATGCATACCGCCATTTAAATAACCCAATCAGCTGCTTTGTTTACATTTCAAATCTAGTGACTTTTAACTAAATATCATTTGGTCGCCGTATATGTTTACATATGCTTGGCTGGCATAGTTAATAAGAGCGTTTGTTTACATGCATACCGCCATTTAAATCAACCAATCGGCTGCTTTGTTTACATTTCAAATCTAGTGACGTTTAACTAAATATCATTTGGTCACCCTGTATGTTTACATATGCTTGGCGGGCATAGTTAATAAGAGCATTTGTTTACATGCATACCGCCATTTAAATCAACCAATCGGCTGCTTTGTTTACATTTCAAATCTAGTGACTTTTAACTAAATATCATTTGGTCACCGTGTATGTTTACATATGCTTGGCTGGCATATTTAATAAGAGCATTTGTTTACATGCATACCGCCATTTAAATTAATGAATCAGCTGCTTTGTTGACATTTCAAATCTATTGACTTTTAACTAAATATCATTTGGTCACTCTGTATGTTTACATATGCATGGCGGGCATAACCAATAAGAGGATTTGTTTACATGCATACCGTCATTTAAATCAACCAATCGGCTGCTTTGTTTCCATATAAAATCTAGTGACTTTTAACTAAATATCATTTGTCACCCTGTATGTTTACATATGCTTGGCGGGCATAGTTAATAAGAGCATTTGTTTACATGCATACAGCCATTTAAATAACCCAATCAGCTGCTTTGTTTACATTTCAAATCTAGTGACTTTTAACTAAATATCATTTGGTCGCCGTATATGTTTACATATGCTTGGCTGGCATAGTTAATAAGAGCATTTGTTTACATGCATACCACCATTTAAATCAACCATTCATCTACTTTGTTTACATTTTAAATCAAGTGACTTTTAACTAAATATCATTTGTTCACCGTGTATGTTTACATATGCTTGGCGAGCATAGTTAATAAGAGGATTTGTTTACATGCATACCGCCATTTAAATCAACCAATCGGCTGCTTTGTTTACATTTCAAATCTAGTGACTTTTAACTAAATATCATTTGGTTACCCTGTATGTTTACATATGCTTGCCGGGAATAACCAATAATAGGATTTGTTTACATGCATACCACCATTTAAATAAACCAATCAGCTACTTTGTTTACATTTTAAATCTAGTGACTTTTAACTAAATATCATTTGGTCACCGTGTATGTTTACATATGCTTGGCGGGCATAGTTAATAAGAGCATTTGTTTACATGCATACCGCCATTTAAATCAACCAATCGGCTGCTTTGTTTACATTTCTAATTTAGTGACTTTTAACTAAATATCATTTGGTCACTCTGTATGTTTACATATGCTTGGCGGGCATAACCAATAATAGGATTTGTTTACATGCATACCGCCATTTAAATCAACCAATCAGCTGCTTTGTTTACATTTCAAATCTAGTGACCTTTAACTAAATATCATTTGGTCACCGTGTATGTTTACATATGCTTGGCTGGCATAGTTAATAAGAGCATTTGTTTACATGCATACCGCCATTTAAATCAACCAATCGGCTGCTTTGTTTACATTTCAAATCTAGTGATTTTTAACTAAATATCATTTGGTTACCCTGTATGTTTACATATGCTTGGCGGGCATAGTTAATAAGAGCATTTGTTTACATGCATACCGCCATTTAAATCTACCAATCGGCTGCTTTGTTTATATTTCAAATCTAGTGACTTTTAACTAAACATCATTTGGTCACCCTGTATGTTTACATATGCTTGGGGGGCATAGCTAATAAGAGCATTTGTTTACATTCATACCGCCATTTAAATCAACCAATCAGCTGCTTTGTTTACATTTCAAATTAGTGACTTTTAACTAAATATTATTTGGTCACCCTGTATGTTTACATATGCTTGCCGGGAATAACCAATAAGAGGATTTGTTTACATGCATACCGCCATTTAAATCAACCATTCGACTGCTTTGATTACATTTCAAATCTAGTGACTTTTAACTAAATATTATTTGGTCACCCTGTATGTTTACATATGCTTGGCGGGCATAGTTAATAAGAGCATTTGATTACATGCATACCGCCATTTAATCAACCAATCGGCTGCTTTGTTTACATTTCAAATCTAGTGACTTTCAACTAAATATCATTTGGTCACCCTGTATGTTTACATATGCTTGGCGGGCATAGTTAATAAGAGCATTTGTTTACATGCATACCGCCATTTAAATCAACCAATCGGCAGCTTTGTTTACATTTCAAATTTAGTGATTTTTAACTAAATATCATTTGGTCACTCTGTATGTTTACATATGCTTGGCGGGTATAACCAATAAGAGGATATGTTTACATGCATACCGCCATTTAAATCAAACAATCAGCTGCTTTGTTTACATTTCAAATTTAGTGACCTTTAACTAAATATCATTTGGTCACCGTGTATGTCTACATATGCTTGGCTGGCATAGTTAATAAGAGCATTCGTTTACATGCATACCGCCATTTAAATCAACCAATCGGCTGTTTTGTTTACATTTCAAATCTAGTGACTTTTAACTAAATATCATTTGGTTACCCTGTATGTTTACATATGCTTGGCGGGCATAGTTAATAAGAGCATTTGTTTACATGCATACAGCCATTTAAATCAACCAATCGGCTGATTTGTTTACATTTCAAATCTAGTGACTTTTAACTAAATATTATTTGGTCACCCTGTATGTTTACATATGCTTGGCGGGCATAGTTAATAAGAGCATTTGATTACAAGCATACCGCCATTTAATCAACCAATCGGCTGCTTTGTTTACATTTCAAATCTAGTGACTTTTAACTAAATATCATTTGGTTACCCTGTATGTTTACATATGCTTGGCGGGCATAGTTAATAAGAGCATTTGTTTACATGCATACCGCCATTTAAATTAACAAATCGGCTGCTTTGTTTACATTTCAAATCTAGTGACTTTTA
This sequence comes from Agrypnus murinus, assembly GCA_929113105.1. Classification (NCBI taxonomy): domain Eukaryota; kingdom Metazoa; phylum Arthropoda; class Insecta; order Coleoptera; family Elateridae; genus Agrypnus; species Agrypnus murinus. Next base: position 65,438 of record CAKMYN010000012.1, read on the forward strand.
ACTAAATATCATTTGGTCCCCTGTATGTTTACATATGCTTGGGGGGCATAGCTAATAAGAGCATTTGTTTACATGCATACCGCCGTTTAAATCAACCAATCAGCTGCTTTGTTTCCATTTCAAATCTAGTGACTTTTAACTAAATATCATTTGGTCACCGTGTATGTTTACATATGCTTGGCGGGCATAGTTAATAAGAGCATTTGTTTACATGCATACCGCCATTTAAATCAACCAATCGGCTGCTTTGTTTACAATTCAAATCTAGTGACTTTTAACTAAATATCATTTGGTTACCCTGTATGTTTACATATGCTTGCCGGGAATAAACAATAATAGGATTTGTTCACATGCATACCACCATTTAAATCAACCATTCAGCTACTTTGTTTACATTTTAAATCAAGTGACTTTTAACTAAATATCATTTGGTTACCCTGTATGTTTACATATGCTTGCCGGGAATAACCAATAATAGGATTTGTTTACATGCATACCACCATTTAAATCAACCAATCAGCTACTTTGTTTACATTTTAAATCTAGTGACTTTTAACTAAATATCATTTGGTCACCGTGTATGTTTACATATGCTTGGCGGGCATAGTTAATAAGAGCATTTGTTTACATGCATACCGCCATTTAAATCAACCAATCGGCTGCTTTGTTTACATTTCGAATTTAGTGACTTTTAACTAAATATCATTTGGTCATTCTGTATGTTTACATATGCTTGGCGGGCATAACCAATAATAGGATTTGTTTACATGCATACCGCCATTTAAATCAACCAATCAGCTGCTTTGTTTACATTTCAAATCTAGTGACCTTTAACTAAACATCATTTGGTCACCGTGTATGTCTACATATGCTTGGCTGGCATAGTTAATAAGAGCATTTGTTTACATGCATACCGCCATTTAAATCAACCAATCGGCTGCTTTGTTTACATTTCAAATCTAGTGATTTTTAACTAAATATCATTTGGTTACCCTGTATGTTTACATATGCTTGGCGGGCATAGTTAATAAGAGCATTTGTTTACATGCATACCGCCATTTAAATCTACCAATCGGCTGCTTTGTTTATATTTCAAATCTAGTGACTTTTAACTAAACATCATTTGGTCACCCTGTATGTTTACATATGCTTGGGGGGCATAGCTAATAAGAGCATTTGTTTACATGCATACCGCCATTTAAATCAACCAATCAGCTGCTTTGTTTACATTTCAAATCTAGTGACTTTTATCTAAATATCATTTTGTCACCCTGTATGTTTACATATGCTTGGCGGGCATAACCAATAAGAGGATTTGTTTACATGCATACCGCCATTTAAATAACCCAATCAGCTGCTTTGTTTACATTTCAAATCTAGTGACTTTTAACTAAATATCATTTGGTCACCGTTAATGTTTACATATGCTTGGCTGGCATAGTTAATAAGAGCGTTTGTTTACATGCATACCGCCATTTAAATCAACCAACCGGCTGCTTTGTTTACATTTCAAATCTAGTGACGTTTAACAAAATATCATTTGGTCACCCTGTATGTTTACATATGCTTGGCGGGCATAGTTAATAAGAGCATTTGTTTACATGCATACCGAAATTTAAATCAACCAATCGGCTGCTTGGTTTACATTTCAAATCTAGTGACTTTTAACTAAATATCATTTGGTCACCGTGTATGTTTACATATGCTTGGCTGGCATATTTAATAAGAGCATTTGTTTACATGCATACCGCCATTTAAATTAATGAATCAGCTGCTTTGTTGACATTTCAAGTCTATTGACTTTTAACTAAATATCATTTGGTCACTCTGTATGTTTACATATGCATGGCGGGCATAACCAATAAGAGGATTTGTTTACATGCATACCGTCATTTAAATCAACCAATCGGCTGCTTTGTTTACATTTCAAATCTAGTGACGTTTAACTAAATATCATTTGGTCACCCTGTATGTTTACATATGCTTGTCGGGCATAGTTAATAAGAGCATTTGTTTACATGCATACCACCATTTAAATCAACCAATCAGCTACTTTGTTTACATTTTAAATCAAGTGACTTTTAACTAAATATCATTTGGTCACCGTGTATGTTTACATATGCTTGGCGAGCATAGTTAATAAGAGGATTTGTTTACATGCATACCGCCATTTAAATCAACCAATCGTCTGCTTTGTTTACATTTCAAATCTAGTGACTTTTAACTAAATATCATTTGGTTACCCTGTATGTTTACATATGCTTGCCGGGTATAACCAATAATAGGATTTGTTTACATGCATACCACCATTTAAATCAACCAAGCAGCTACTTTGTTTACATTTTAAATCAAGTGACTTTTAACTAAATATCATTTGGTCACCGTGTATGTTTACATTTGCTTGGCGGGCATAGTTAATAAGAGCATTTGTTTACATGCATACCGTCATTTAAATCAACCAATCGGCTGCTTTGTTTACATTTCAAATTTAGTGACTTTTAACTAAATATCATTTGGTCACTCTGTATGTTTACATATGCTTGGCGGGCATAACCAATAATAGGATTTGTTTACATGCATACCGCCATTTAAATCAACCAATCAGCTGCTTTGATTACATTTCAAATCTAGTGACCCTTAACTAAATATCATTTAGTCACCGTGTATGTTTACATATGCTTGGCTGGCATAGTTAATAAGAGCACTTGTTTACATGCATACCGCCATTTAAATCAACCAATCGGCTGCTTTGTTTACATTTCAAATCTAGTGACTTTTAACTAAATATCATTTGGTTACCCTGTATGTTTACATATGCTTGGCGGGCATAGTTAATTAGAGCATTTGTTAACATGCATACCGCAATTTAAATCTACCAATCGGCTGCTTTGTTTATATTTCAAATCTAGTGACTTTTAACTAAACATCATTTGGTCACCCTGTATGTTTACATATGCTTGGGGGGCTTAGCTAATAAGAGCATTTGTTTACATGCATACCGCCATTTAAATCAACCAATCAGCTGCTTTGTTTACATTTCAAATCTAGTGACTTTTAACTAAATATCTTTTGGTCGCCGTATATGTTTACATATGCTTGGCTGGCATAGTTAATAAGAGCGTTTGTTTACATGCATACCGCCATTTAAATCAACCAATCGGCTGCTTTGTTTACATTTCAAATTTAGTGACCTTTAACTAAATATCATTTGGTCACCGTGTATGTCTACATATGCTTGGCTGGCATAGTTAATAAGAGCATTCGTTTACATGCATACCGCCATTTAAATCAACCAATCGGCTGCTTTGTTTACATTTCAAATCTAGTGACTTTTAACTAAATATCATTTGGTTACCCTGTATGTTTACATATGCTTTGCGGGCATAGTTAATAAGAGCATTTGTTTACATGCATACCGCCATTTAAATCAACCAATCGGCTGATTTGTTTACATTTCAAATCTAGTGACTTTTAACTAAATATTATTTGGTCACCCTGTATGTTTACATATGCTTGGCGGGCATAGTTAATAAGAGCATTTGTTTACATGCATACCGACATTTAAATCAACCAATCGGCTGCTTTGTTTACAATTCAAATCTAGTGCCTTTTAACTAAATATCATTTGGTTACCCTGTATGTTTACATATGCTTGCCGGGAATAACCAATAATAGGATTTGTTTACATGCATACCACCATTTAAATCAACCAATCAGCTACTTTGTTTACATTTTAAATCTAGTGACTTTTAACTAAATATCATTTGGTCACCGTGTATGTTTACATATGCTTGGCGGGCATAGTTAATAAGAGCATTTGTTTACATGCATACCGCCATTTAAATCAACCAATCGGCTGCTTTGTTTACATTTCGAATTTAGTGACTTTTAACTAAATATCATTTGGTCACTCTGTACGTTTACATATGCTGGGCGGGCATAACCAATAAGAGGATTTGTTTACATGCATACCGCCATTTAAATCAACCAATTAGCTGCTTTGTTTACATTTCAAATCTAGTGACTTTTAACTAAATATCATTTTGCACCGTGTATGTTTACATATGCTTGGCTGGCATAGTTAATAAGAGCATTTGTTTACATGCATACCGCCATTTAAATCAACAAATCGGCTGCTTGGTTTACATTTCAAATCTAGTGACTTTTAACTAAATATTATTTGGTCACCCTGTATGTTTACATATGCTTGCCGGGAATAACCAATAAGAGGATTTGTTTACATGCATACCGCTATTTAAATCAACCAATCGGCTGCTTTGTTTCCATATCAAAACTAGTGACTTTTAACTAAATATCATTTAGTCACCCTGTATGTTTACATATGCTTGGTGGGCATAACCAATAAGAGGATTTGTTTACATGCATACCGCCATTTAAATCAACCAATTAGCTGCTTTGTTTACATTTCAAATCTAGTGACTTTTAACTAAATATCATTTTGCACCGTGTATGTTTACATATGCTTGGCTGGCATAGTTAATAAGAGCATTTGTTTACATGCATACCGCCATTTAAATCAACCAATCGGCTGCTTTGTTTACATTTTAAATCTAGTGACTTTTAACTAAATATCATTTGGTCACCGTGTATGTTTACATATGCTTGGCTACCATGGTTAATAAGAGCATTTGTTTACATGCATACCGCCATTTAAATCAACCATTCGACTGCTTTGATTACATTTCAAATCTAGTGACTTTTAACTAAATATTATTTGGTCACCCTGTATGTTTACATATGCTTGGCGGGCATAGTTAATAAGAGCATTTGATTACATGCATACCGCCATTTAATCAACCAATCGGCTGCTTTGTTTACATTTCAAATCTAGTGACTTTCAAATAAATATCATTTGGTCACCCTGTATATTTACATATGCTTGGCGGGCATAGTTAATAAGAGCATTTGTTTACATGCATACCGCCATTTAAATCAACAAATCGGCTGCTTGGTTTACATTTCAAATCTAGTGACTTTTAACTAAATATTATTTGGTCACCCTGTATGTTTACAGATGCTTGCCGGGAATAACCAATAAGAGGATTTGTTTACATGCATACCGCTATTTAAATCAACCAATCGGCTGCTTTGTTTCCATATCAAAACTAGTGACTTTTAACTAAATATCATTTAGTCACCCTGTATGTTTACATATGCTTGGTGGGCATAACCAATAAGAGGATTTGTTTACATGCATACCGCCATTTAAATCAACCAATTAGCTACTTTGTTTACATTTCAAATCTAGTGACTTTTAACTATATATCATTTTGCACCGTGTATGTTTACCTATGCTTGGCTGGCATAGTTAATAAGAGCATTTGTTTACATGCATACCGCCATTTAAATCAACAAATCGGCTGCTTGGTTTACATTTCAAATCTAGTGACTTTTAACTAAATATTATTTGGTCACCCTGTATGTTTACATATGCTTGCCGGGAATAACCAATAAGAGGATTTGTTTACATGCATACCGCTATTTAAATCAACCAATCGGCTGCTTTGTTTACATTTTAAATCTAGTGACTTTTAACTAAATATCATTTGGTCACCGTGTATGTTTACATATGCTTGGCTACCATGGTTAATAAGAGCATTTGTTTACATGCATACCGCCATTTAAATCAACCATTCGACTGCTTTGATTACATTTCAAATCTAGTGACTTTTAACTAAATATTATTTGGTCACCCTGTATGTTTACATATGCTTGGCGGGCATAGTTAATAAGAGCATTTGATTACATGCATACCGCCATTTAATCAACCAATCGGCTGCTTTGTTTACATTTCAAATCTAGTGACTTTCAACTAAATATCATTTGGTCACCCTGTATGTTTACATATGCTTGGCGGGCATAGTTAATAAGAGCATTTGTTTACATGCATACAGCCATTTAAATCAACCAATCGGCAGCTTTGTTTACATTTCAAATTTAGTAATTTTTAACAAAATATCATTTGGTCACTCTGTATGTTTACATATGCTTGGCGGGTATAACCAATAAGAGGATATGTTTACATGCATACCGCCATTTAAATCAAACAATCAGCTGCTTTGTTTACATTTCAAATTTAGTGACCTTTAACTAAATATCATTTGGTCACCGTGTATGTCTACATATGCTTGGCTGGCATAGTTAATAAGAGCATTCGTTTACATGCATACCGCCATTTAAATCAACCAATCGGCTGCTTTGTTTACATTTCAAATCTAGTGACTTTTAACTAAATATCATTTGGTTACCCTGTATGTTTACATATGCTTGGCGGGCATAGTTAATAAGAGCATTTGTTTACATGCATACCGACATTTAAATCAACCAATCGGCTGCTTTGTTTACAATTCAAATCTAGTGACTTTTAACTAAATATCATTTGGTTACCCTGTATGTTTACATATGCTTGCCGGGAATAACCAATAATAGGATTTGTTTACATGCATACCACCATTTAAATCAACCAATCAGATACTTTGTTTACATTTTAAATCTAGTGACTTTTAACTAAATATCATTTGGTCACCGTGTATGTTTACATATGCTTGGCGGGCATAGTTAATAAGAGCATTTGTTTACATGCATACCGCCATTTAAATCAACCAATCGGCTGCTTTGTTTACATTTCGAATTTAGTGACTTTTAACTAAATATCATTTGGTCACTCTGTACGTTTACATATGCTGGGCGGGCATAACCAATAAGAGGATTTGTTTACATGCATACCGCCATTTAAATCAACCAATTAGCTGCTTTGTTTACATTTCAAATCTAGTGACTTTTAACTAAATATCATTTTGCACCGTGTATGTTTACATATGCTTGGCTGGCATAGTTAATAAGAGCATTTGTTTACATGCATACCGCCATTTAAATCAACAAATCGGCTGCTTGGTTTACATTTCAAATCTAGTGACTTTTAACTAAATATTATTTGGTCACCCTGTATGTTTACATATGCTTGCCGGGAATAACCAATAAGAGGATTTGTTTACATGCATACCGCTATTTAAATCAACCAATCGGCTGCTTTGTTTCCATATCAAATCTAGTGACTTTTAACTAAATATCATTTAGTCACCCTGTATGTTTACATATGCTTGGTAGGCATAACCAATAAGAGGATTTGTTTACATGCATACCGCCATTTAAATCAACCAATTAGCTGCTTTGTTTACATTTCAAATCTAGTGACTTTTAACTAAATATCATTTTGCACCGTGTATGTTTACATATGCTTGGCTGGCATAGTTAATAAGAGCATTTGATTACATGCATACCGCCATTTAAATCAACAAATCGGCTGCTTGGTTTACATTTCAAATCTAGTGACTTTTAACTAAATATTATTTGGTTACCCTGTATGTTTACATATGCTTGCCGGGAATAACCAATAAGAGGATTTGTTTACATGCATACCGCTATTTAAATCAACCAATCGGCTGCTTTGTTTACATTTTAAATCTAGTGACTTTTAACTAAATATCATTTGGTCACCGTGTATGTTTACAAATGCTTGGCTACCATGGTTAATAAGAGCATTTGTTTACATGCATAACGCCATTTCAATCAACCATTCGACTGCTTTGATTACATTTCAAATCTAGTGACTTTTAACTAAATATTATTTGGTCACCCTGTATGTTTACATATGCCTGGCGGGCATAGTTAATAAGAGCATTTGATTACATGCATACCGCCATTTAATCAACCAATCGGCTGCTTTGTTTACATTTCAAATCTAGTGACTTTCAACTAAATATAATTTGGTCACCCTGTATGTTTACATATGCTTGGCGGGCATAGTTAATAAGAGCATTTGTTTACATGCATACCGCCATTTAAATCAACCAATCGGCAGCTTTGTTTACATTTCAAATTTAGTGATTTTTAACTAAATATCATTTGGTCACTCTGTATGTTTACATATGCTTGGCGGGTATAACCAATAAGAGGATATGTTTGCATGCATACCGCCATTTAAATCAATCAGCTGCTTTGTATACATTTCAAATTTAGTGACCTTTAACTAAATATCATTTGGTCACCGTGTATGTCTACATATGCTTGGCTGGCATAGTTAATAAGAGCATTCGTTTACATGCATACCGCCATTTAAATCAACCAATCGGCTGCTTTGTTTACATTTCAAATCTAGTGACTTTTAACTAAATATCATTTGGTTACCCTGTATGTTTACATATGCTTTGCGGGCATAGTTAATAAGAGCATTTGTTTACATGCATACCGCCATTTAAATCAACCAATCGGCTGATTTGTTTACATTTCAAATCTAGTGACTTTTAACTAAATATTATTTGGTCACCCTGTATGTTTACATATGCTTGGCGGGCATAGTTAATAAGAGCATTTGTTTACATGCATACCGACATTTAAATCAACCAATCGGCTGCTTTGTTTACAATTCAAATCTAGTGACTTTTAACTAAATATCATTTGGTTACCCTGTATGTTTACATATGCTTGCCGGGAATAACCAATAATAGGATTTGTTTACATGCATACCACCATTTAAATCAACCAATCAGCTACTTTGTTTACATTTTAAATCTAGTGACTTTTAACTAAATATCATTTGGTCACCGTGTATGTTTACATATGCTTGGCGGGCATAGTTAATAAGAGCATTTGTTTACATGCATACCGCCATTTAAATCAACCAATCGGCTGCTTTGTTTACATTTCGAATTTAGTGACTTTTAACTAAATATCATTTGGTCACTCTGTACGTTTACATATGCTGGGCGGGCATAACCAATAAGAGGATTTGTTTACATGCATACCGCCATTTAAATCAACCAATTAGCTGCTTTGTTTACATTTCAAATCTAGTGACTTTTAACTAAATATCATTTTGCACCGTGTATGTTTACATATGCTTGGCTGGCATAGTTAATAAGAGCATTTGTTTACATGCATACCGCCATTTAAATCAACAAATCGGCTGCTTGGTTTACATTTCAAATCTAGTGACTTTTAACTAAATATTATTTGGTCACCCTGTATGTTTACATATGCTTGCCGGGAATAACCAATAAGAGGATTTGTTTACATGCATACCGCTATTTAAATCAACCAATCGGCTGCTTTGTTTCCATATCAAATCTAGTGACTTTTAACTAAATATCATTTAGTCACCCTGTATGTTTACATATGCTTGGTAGGCATAACCAATAAGAGGATTTGTTTACATGCATACCGCCATTTAAATCAACCAATTAGCTGCTTTGTTTACATTTCAAATCTAGTGACTTTTAACTAAATATCATTTTGCACCGTGTATGTTTACATATGCTTGGCTGGCATAGTTAATAAGAGCATTTGATTACATGCATACCGCCATTTAAATCAACAAATCGGCTGCTTGGTTTACATTTCAAATCTAGTGACTTTTAACTAAATATTATTTGGTCACCCTGTATGTTTACAAATGCTTGCCGGGAATAACCAATAAGAGGATTTGTTTACATGCATACCGCTATTTAAATCAACCAATCGGCTGCTTTGTTTACATTTTAAATCTAGTGACTTTTAACTAAATATCATTTGGTCACCGTGTATGTTTACAAATGCTTGGCTACCATGGTTAATAAGAGCATTTGTTTACATGCATAACGCCATTTCAATCAACCATTCGACTGCTTTGATTACATTTCAAATCTATTGACTTTTAACTAAATATTATTTGGTCACCCTGTATGTTTACATATGCCTGGCGGGCATAGTTAATAAGAGCATTTGATTACATGCATACCGCCATTTAATCAACCAATCGGCTGCTTTGTTTACATTTCAAATCTAGTGACTTTCAACTAAATATAATTTGGTCACCCTGTATGTTTACATATGCTTGGCGGGCATAGTTAATAAGAGCATTTGTTTACATGGATACCGCCATTTAAATCAACCAATCGGCAGCTTTGTTTACATTTCAAATTTAGTGATTTTTAACTAAATATCATTTGGTCACTCTGTATGTTTACATATGCTTGGCGGGTATAACCAATAAGAGGATATGTTTACATGCATACCGCCATTTAAATCAAACAATCAGCTGCTTTGTATTCATTTCAAATTTAGTGACCTTTAACTAAATATCATTTGGTCAACGTGTATGTCTACATATGCTTGGCTGGCATAGTTAATAAGAGCATTCGTTTACATGCATACCGCCATTTAAATCAACCAATCGGGAGCTTTGTTTACATTTTAAATCTAGTGACTTTTAAATAAATATCATTTGGTTACCCTGTATGTTTACATATGCTTGGCGGGCATAGTTAATAAGAGCATTTGTTTACATGCATACCGCCATTTAAATCAACCAATCGGCTGATTTGTTTACATTTCAAATCTAGTGACTTTTAACTAAATATTATTTGGTCACCCTGTATGTTTACATATGCTTGGCTACCATGGTTAATAAGAGCATTTGTTTACATGCATACCGCCATTTAAATCAACCATTCGACTGCTTTGATTACATTTCAAATCTAGTGACTTTTAACTAAATATTATTTGGTCACCCTGTATGTTTACATATGCTTGGCGGGCATAGTTAATAAGAGCATTTGATTACAAGCATACCGCCATTTAATCAACCAATCGGCTGCTATGTTTACATTTCAAATCTAGTGACTTTTAACTAAATATCATTTTGTTACCCTGTATGTTTACATATGCTTGGCGGGCATAGTTAATAAGAGCATTTGTTTACATGCATACCGCCATTTAAATCAACAAATCGGCTGCTTTGTTTACATTTCAAATCTAGTGACTTTTAACTAAATATCATTTGGTCCCCTGTATGTTTACATATGCTTGGGGGGCATAGCTAATAAGAGCATTTGTTTACATGCATACAGCCGTTTAAATCAACCAATCAGCTGCTTTGTTTCCATTTCAAATCTAGTGACTTTTAACTAAATATCATTTGGTCACCGTGTATGTTTACATATGCTTGGCGGGCATAGTTAATAAGAGGATTTGTTTACATGCATACCGCCATTTAAATCAACCAATCGGATGCTTTGTTTACATTTCAAATCTAGTGACTTTTAACTAAATATCATTTGGTTACCCTGTATGTTTACATATGCTTGCCGGGAATAACCAATAATAGGATTTGTTTACATGCATACCACCATTTAAATCAACCAATCAGCTACTTTGTTTACATTTTAAATCTAGTGACTTTTAACTAAATATCATTTGGTCACCGTGTATGTTTACATATGCTTGGCGGGCATAGTTAATAAGAGCATTTGTTTACATGCATACCGCCATTTAAATCAACCAATCGGCTGCTTTGTTTACATTTCGAATTTAGTGACTTTTAACTAAATATCATTTGGTCACTCTGTATGTTTACATATGCTTGGCGGGCATAACCAATAATAGGATTTGTTTACATGCATACCGCCATTTAAATCAACCAATCAGCTGCTTTGTTTACATTTCAAATCTAGTGACCTTTAACTAAATATCATTTGGTCACCGTGTATGTTTACATATGCTTGGCTGGCATAGTTAATAAGAGCATTTGTTTACATGCATACCGCCATTTAAATCAACCAATCGGCTGCTTTGTTTACATTTCAAATCTAGTGATTTTTAACTAAATATCATTTGGTTACCCTGTATGTTTACATATGCTTGGCGGGCATAGTTAATAAGAGCATTTGTTTACATGCATACCGCCATTTAAATCTACCAATCGGCTGCTTTGTTTATATTTCAAATCTATTGACATTTAACTAAACATCATTTGGTCACCCTGTATGTTTACATATGCTTGGGGGGCATAGCTAATAAGAGCATTTGTTTGCATGCATACCGCCATTTAAATCAACCAATCAGCTGCTTTGTTTACATTTCAAATCTAGTGACTTTTATCTAAATATCATTTTGTCACCCTGTATGTTTACATATGCTTGGCGGGCTTAACCAATAAGAGGATTTGTTTACATGCATACCGCCATTTAAATAACCCAATCAGCTGCTTTGTTTACATTTCAAATCTAGTGACTTTTAAATAAATATCATTTGGTCACCGTTAATGTTTACATATGCTTGGCTGGCATAGTTAATAAGAGCGTTTGTTTACATGCATACCGCCATTTAAATCAACCAACCGGCTGCTTTGTTTACATTTCAAATCTAGTGACGTTTAACTAAATATCATTTGGTCACCCTGTATGTTTACATATGCTTGGCTGGCATATTTAATAAGAGCATTTGTTTACATGCATACCGCCATTTAAATTAATGAATCAGCTGCTTTGTTGACATTTCAAATCTATTGACTTTTAACTAAATATCATTTGGTCACTCTGTATGTTTACATATGCATGGCGGGCATAACCAATAAGAGGATTTGTTTACATGCATACCGTCATTTAAATCAACCAATTAGCTGCTTTGTTTACATTTCAAATTTAGTGACGTTTAACTAAATATCATTTGGTTACCCGGTATGTTTACATACGCTTGCCGGGAATAACCAATAATAGGATTTGTTTACATGCATACCACCATTTAAATCAACCAAGCAGCTACTTTGTTTACATTTTAAATCTAGTGACTTTTAAATAAATATCATTTGGTCACCGTGTATGTTTACATATGCTTGGCGGGCATAGTTAATAAGAGCATTTGTTTACATGCATACCGCCATTTAAATCAACCAATCGGCTGCTTTGTTTACATTTCAAATTTAGTGACTTTTAACTAAATATCATTTAGTCACTCTGTATGTTTACATATGCTTGGCGGGCATAACCAATAATAGGATTTGTTTACATGCATACCGCCATTTAAATCAACCAATCAGCTGCTTTGATTACATTTCAAATCTAGTGACCTTTAACTAAATATCATTTAGTCACCGTGTATGTTTACATATGCTTGGCTGGCATAGTTAATAAGAGCATTTGTTTACATGCATACCGCCATTTAAATCAACCAATCGGCTGCTTTGTTTACATTTCAAATCTAGTGACTTTTAACTAAATATCATTTGGTTACCCTGTATGTTTACATATGCTTGCCGGGAATAACCAATAATAGGATTTGTTTACATGCATACCACCATTTAAATCAACCAAGCAGCTACTTTGTTTACATTTTAAATCTAGTGACTTTTAACTAAATATCATTTGGTCACCGTGTATGTTTACATATGCTTGGCGGGCATAGTTAATAAGAGCATTTGTTTACATGCATACCGCCATTTAAATCAACCAATCGGCTGCTTTGTTTACATTTCAAATTTAGTGACTTTTAACTAAATATCATTTGGTCACTCTGTATGTTTACATATGCTTGGCGGGCATAACCAATAATAGGATTTGTTTACATGCATACCGCCATTTAAATCAACCAATCAGCTGCTTTGATTACATTTCAAATCTAGTGACCTTTAACTAAATATCATTTGGTTACCCTGAATGTTTACATATGCTTGGCGGGCATAGTTAATTAGAGCATTTGTTAACATGCATACCGCCATTTAAATCTACCAATCGGCTGCTTTGTTTATATTTCAAATCTAGTGACATTTAACTAAACATCATTTGGTCACCCTGTATGTTTACATATGCTTGGGGGGCTTAGCTAATAAGAGCATTTGTTTACATGCATACCGCCATTTAAATCAACCAATCAGCTGCTTTGTTTACATTTCAAATCTAGTGACTTTTATCTAAATATCATTTTGTCACCCTGTATGTTTACATATGCTTGGCGGGCATAACCAATAAGAGGATTTGTTTACATGCATACAGCCATTTAAATAACCCAATCAGCTGCTTTGTTTACATTTCAAATCTAGTGACTTTTAACTAAATATCATTTGGTCGCCGTATATGTTTACATATGCTTGGCTGGCATAGTTAATAAGAGCGTTTGTTTACATGCATACCGCCATTTAAATCAACCAATCGGCTGCTTTGTTTACATTTCAAATCTAGTGACGTTTAACTAAATATCATTTGGTCACCCTGTATGTTTACATATGCTTGGCGGGCATAGTTAATAAGAGCATTTGTTTACATGCATACCGCCATTTAAATCAACCAATCGGCTGCTTTGTTTACATTTCAAATCTAGTGACTTTTAACTAAATATCATTTGGTCACCGTGTATGTTTACATATGCTTGGCTGGCATATTTAATAAGAGCATTTGTTTACATGCATACCGCCATTTAAATTAATGAATCAGCTGCTTTGTTGACATTTCAAATCTATTGACTTTTAACTAAATATCATTTGGTCACTCTGTATGTTTACATATGCATGGCGGGCATAACCAATAAGAGGATTTGTTTACATGCATACCGTCATTTAAATCAACCAATCGGCTGCTTTGTTTCCATATAAAATCTAGTGACTTTTAACTAAATATCATTTGTCACCCTGTATGTTTACATATGCTTGGCGGGCATAGTTAATAAGAGCATTTGTTTACATGCATACAGCCATTTAAATAACCCAATCAGCTGCTTTGTTTACATTTCAAATCTAGTGACTTTTAACTAAATATCATTTGGTCGCCGTATATGTTTACATATGCTTGGCTGGCATAGTTAATAAGAGCATTTGTTTACATGCATACCACCATTTAAATCAACCATTCATCTACTTTGTTTACATTTTAAATCAAGTGACTTTTAACTAAATATCATTTGTTCACCGTGTATGTTTACATATGCTTGGCGAGCATAGTTAATAAGAGGATTTGTTTACATGCATACCGCCATTTAAATCAACCAATCGGCTGCTTTGTTTACATTTCAAATCTAGTGACTTTTAACTAAATATCATTTGGTTACCCTGTATGTTTACATATGCTTGCCGGGAATAACCAATAATAGGATTTGTTTACATGCATACCACCATTTAAATAAACCAATCAGCTACTTTGTTTACATTTTAAATCTAGTGACTTTTAACTAAATATCATTTGGTCACCGTGTATGTTTACATATGCTTGGCGGGCATAGTTAATAAGAGCATTTGTTTACATGCATACCGCCATTTAAATCAACCAATCGGCTGCTTTGTTTACATTTCTAATTTAGTGACTTTTAACTAAATATCATTTGGTCACTCTGTATGTTTACATATGCTTGGCGGGCATAACCAATAATAGGATTTGTTTACATGCATACCGCCATTTAAATCAACCAATCAGCTGCTTTGTTTACATTTCAAATCTAGTGACCTTTAACTAAATATCATTTGGTCACCGTGTATGTTTACATATGCTTGGCTGGCATAGTTAATAAGAGCATTTGTTTACATGCATACCGCCATTTAAATCAACCAATCGGCTGCTTTGTTTACATTTCAAATCTAGTGATTTTTAACTAAATATCATTTGGTTACCCTGTATGTTTACATATGCTTGGCGGGCATAGTTAATAAGAGCATTTGTTTACATGCATACCGCCATTTAAATCTACCAATCGGCTGCTTTGTTTATATTTCAAATCTAGTGACTTTTAACTAAACATCATTTGGTCACCCAGTATGTTTACATATGCTTGGGGGGCATAGCTAATAAGAGCATTTGTTTACATTCATACCGCCATTTAAATCAACCAATCAGCTGCTTTGTTTACATTTCAAATTAGTGACTTTTAACTAAATATTATTTGGTCACCCTGTATGTTTACATATGCTTGCCGGGAATAACCAATAAGAGGATTTGTTTACATGCATACCGCCATTTAAATCAACCATTCGACTGCTTTGATTACATTTCAAATCTAGTGACTTTTAACTAAATATTATTTGGTCACCCTGTATGTTTACATATGCTTGGCGGGCATAGTTAATAAGAGCATTTGATTACATGCATACCGCCATTTAATCAACCAATCGGCTGCTTTGTTTACATTTCAAATCTAGTGACTTTCAACTAAATATCATTTGGTCACCCTGTATGTTTACATATGCTTGGCGGGCATAGTTAATAAGAGCATTTGTTTACATGCATACCGCCATTTAAATCAACCAATCGGCAGCTTTGTTTACATTTCAAATTTAGTGATTTTTAACTAAATATCATTTGGTCACTCTGTATGTTTACATATGCTTGGCGGGTATAACCAATAAGAGGATATGTTTACATGCATACCGCCATTTAAATCAAACAATCAGCTGCTTTGTTTACATTTCAAATTTAGTGACCTTTAACTAAATATCATTTGGTCACCGTGTATGTCTACATATGCTTGGCTGGCATAGTTAATAAGAGCATTCGTTTACATGCATACCGCCATTTAAATCAACCAATCGGCTGTTTTGTTTACATTTCAAATCTAGTGACTTTTAACTAAATATCATTTGGTTACCCTGTATGTTTACATATGCTTGGCGGGCATAGTTAATAAGAGCATTTGTTTACATGCATACAGCCATTTAAATCAACCAATCGGCTGATTTGTTTACATTTCAAATCTAGTGACTTTTAACTAAATATTATTTGGTCACCCTGTATGTTTACATATGCTTGGCGGGCATAGTTAATAAGAGCATTTGATTACAAGCATACCGCCATTTAATCAACCAATCGGCTGCTTTGTTTACATTTCAAATCTAGTGACTTTTAACTAAATATCATTTGGTTACCCTGTATGTTTACATATGCTTGGCGGGCATAGTTAATAAGAGCATTTGTTTACATGCATACCGCCATTTAAATTAACAAATCGGCTGCTTTGTTTACATTTCAAATCTAGTGACTTTTAACTAAATATCATTTGGTCCCCTGTATGTTTACATATGCTTGGGGGGCATAGCTAATAAGAGCATTTGTTTACATGCATACCGCCGTTTAAATCAACCAATCAGCTGCTTTGTTTCCATTTCAAATCTAGTGACTTTTAACTAAATATCATTTGGTCACCGTGTATGTTTACATATGCTTGGCGGGCATAGTTAATAAGAGCATTTGTTTACATGCATACCGCCATTTAAATCAACCAATCGGCTGCTTTGTTTACAATTCAAATCTAGTGACTTTTAACTAAATATCATTTGGTTACCCTGTATGTTTACATATGCTTGCCGGGAATAAACAATAATAGGATTTGTTCACATGCATACCACCATTTAAATCAACCATTCAGCTACTTTGTTTACATTTTAAATCAAGTGACTTTTAACTAAATATCATTTGGTTACCCTGTATGTTTACATATGCTTGCCGGGAATAACCAATAATAGGATTTGTTTACATGCATACCACCATTTAAATCAACCAATCAGCTACTTTGTTTACATTTTAAATCTAGTGACTTTTAACTAAATATCATTTGGTCACCGTGTATGTTTACATATGCTTGGCGGGCATAGTTAATAAGAGCATTTGTTTACATGCATACCGCCATTTAAATCAACCAATCGGCTGCTTTGTTTACATTTCGAATTTAGTGACTTTTAACTAAATATCATTTGGTCATTCTGTATGTTTACATATGCTTGGCGGGCATAACCAATAATAGGATTTGTTTACATGCATACCGCCATTTAAATCAACCAATCAGCTGCTTTGTTTACATTTCAAATCTAGTGACCTTTAACTAAACATCATTTGGTCACCGTGTATGTCTACATATGCTTGGCTGGCATAGTTAATAAGAGCATTTGTTTACATGCATACCGCCATTTAAATCAACCAATCGGCTGCTTTGTTTACATTTCAAATCTAGTGATTTTTAACTAAATATCATTTGGTTACCCTGTATGTTTACATATGCTTGGCGGGCATAGTTAATAAGAGCATTTGTTTACATGCATACCGCCATTTAAATCTACCAATCGGCTGCTTTGTTTATATTTCAAATCTAGTGACTTTTAACTAAACATCATTTGGTCACCCTGTATGTTTACATATGCTTGGGGGGCATAGCTAATAAGAGCATTTGTTTACATGCATACCGCCATTTAAATCAACCAATCAGCTGCTTTGTTTACATTTCAAATCTAGTGACTTTTATCTAAATATCATTTTGTCACCCTGTATGTTTACATATGCTTGGCGGGCATAACCAATAAGAGGATTTGTTTACATGCATACCGCCATTTAAATAACCCAATCAGCTGCTTTGTTTACATTTCAAATCTAGTGACTTTTAACTAAATATCATTTGGTCACCGTTAATGTTTACATATGCTTGGCTGGCATAGTTAATAAGAGCGTTTGTTTACATGCATACCGCCATTTAAATCAACCAACCGGCTGCTTTGTTTACATTTCAAATCTAGTGACGTTTAACAAAATATCATTTGGTCACCCTGTATGTTTACATATGCTTGGCGGGCATAGTTAATAAGAGCATTTGTTTACATGCATACCGAAATTTAAATCAACCAATCGGCTGCTTGGTTTACATTTCAAATCTAGTGACTTTTAACTAAATATCATTTGGTCACCGTGTATGTTTACATATGCTTGGCTGGCATATTTAATAAGAGCATTTGTTTACATGCATACCGCCATTTAAATTAATGAATCAGCTGCTTTGTTGACATTTCAAGTCTATTGACTTTTAACTAAATATCATTTGGTCACTCTGTATGTTTACATATGCATGGCGGGCATAACCAATAAGAGGATTTGTTTACATGCATACCGTCATTTAAATCAACCAATCGGCTGCTTTGTTTACATTTCAAATCTAGTGACGTTTAACTAAATATCATTTGGTCACCCTGTATGTTTACATATGCTTGTCGGGCATAGTTAATAA
The DNA here is from genome assembly GCA_929113105.1 of Agrypnus murinus. Lineage (NCBI taxonomy): Eukaryota > Metazoa > Arthropoda > Insecta > Coleoptera > Elateridae > Agrypnus > Agrypnus murinus. Next base: position 84,239 of record CAKMYN010000012.1, read on the forward strand.
GAGCATTTGTTTACATGCATACCACCATTTAAATCAACCAATCAGCTACTTTGTTTACATTTTAAATCAAGTGACTTTTAACTAAATATCATTTGGTCACCGTGTATGTTTACATATGCTTGGCGAGCATAGTTAATAAGAGGATTTGTTTACATGCATACCGCCATTTAAATCAACCAATCGTCTGCTTTGTTTACATTTCAAATCTAGTGACTTTTAACTAAATATCATTTGGTTACCCTGTATGTTTACATATGCTTGCCGGGTATAACCAATAATAGGATTTGTTTACATGCATACCACCATTTAAATCAACCAAGCAGCTACTTTGTTTACATTTTAAATCAAGTGACTTTTAACTAAATATCATTTGGTCACCGTGTATGTTTACATTTGCTTGGCGGGCATAGTTAATAAGAGCATTTGTTTACATGCATACCGTCATTTAAATCAACCAATCGGCTGCTTTGTTTACATTTCAAATTTAGTGACTTTTAACTAAATATCATTTGGTCACTCTGTATGTTTACATATGCTTGGCGGGCATAACCAATAATAGGATTTGTTTACATGCATACCGCCATTTAAATCAACCAATCAGCTGCTTTGATTACATTTCAAATCTAGTGACCCTTAACTAAATATCATTTAGTCACCGTGTATGTTTACATATGCTTGGCTGGCATAGTTAATAAGAGCACTTGTTTACATGCATACCGCCATTTAAATCAACCAATCGGCTGCTTTGTTTACATTTCAAATCTAGTGACTTTTAACTAAATATCATTTGGTTACCCTGTATGTTTACATATGCTTGGCGGGCATAGTTAATTAGAGCATTTGTTAACATGCATACCGCAATTTAAATCTACCAATCGGCTGCTTTGTTTATATTTCAAATCTAGTGACTTTTAACTAAACATCATTTGGTCACCCTGTATGTTTACATATGCTTGGGGGGCTTAGCTAATAAGAGCATTTGTTTACATGCATACCGCCATTTAAATCAACCAATCAGCTGCTTTGTTTACATTTCAAATCTAGTGACTTTTAACTAAATATCTTTTGGTCGCCGTATATGTTTACATATGCTTGGCTGGCATAGTTAATAAGAGCGTTTGTTTACATGCATACCGCCATTTAAATCAACCAATCGGCTGCTTTGTTTACATTTCAAATCTAGTGACGTTTAACTAAATATCATTTGGTCACCCTGTATGTTTACATATGCTTGGCGGGCATAGTTAATAAGAGCATTTGTTTACATGCATATCGCCATATAAATCAACCAATCGGCTGCTTTGTTTACATTTCAAATCTAGTGACCTTTAACTAAATATCATTTGGTCACCGTGTATGTTTACATATGCTTGACTGGCATATTTAATAAGAGCATTTCTTTACATGCATACCGCCATTTAAATTAATGAATCAGCTGCTTTGTTGACATTTCAAATCTATTGACTTTTAACTAAATATCATTTGGTCACTCTGTATGTTTACATATGCATGGCGGGCATAACCAATAAGAGGATTTGTTTACATGCATACCGTCATTTAAATCAACCAATCGGCTGCTTTGTTTCCATATAAAATCTAGTGACTTTTAACTAAATATCATTTGGTCACCCTGTATGTTTACATATGCTTGGCGGGCATAGTTAATAAGAGCATTTGTTTACATGCATACCGCCATTTAAATCAACCAATCGGCTGCTTTGTTTACATTTCAAATCTAGTGACTTTTAACTAAATATCATTTGGTCACCGTGTATGTTTACATATGCTTGGCTGGCATAGTTAATAAGAGCATTTGTTTACATGCATACCGCCATTTAAATTAATGAATCAGCTGCTTTGTTGACATTTCAAATCTATTGACTTTTAACTAAATATCATTTGGTCACTCTGTATGTTTACATATGCATGGCGTGCATAACCAATAAGAGGATTTGTTTACATGCATACCGTCATTTAAATCAACCAATTAGCTGCTTTGTTTACATTTCAAATTTAGTGACTTTTAACTAAATATCATTTGGTCGCCGTATATGTTTACATATGCTTGGCTGGCATAGTTAATAAGAGCGTTTGTTTACATGCATACCGCCATTTAAATCAACCAATCGGCTGCTTTGTTTACATTTCAAATCTAGTGACTTTTATCTAAATATCATTTTGTCACCCTGTATGTTTACATATGCTTGGCGGGCATAACCAATAAGAGGATTTGTTTACATGCATACAGCCATTTAAATAACCCAATCAGCTGCTTTGTTTACATTTCAAATCTAGTGACTTTTAACTAAATATCATTTGGTCGCCGTATATGTTAACATATGCTTGGCTGGCATAGTTAATAAGAGCGTTTGTTTACATGCATACCGCCATTTAAATCAACCAATCGGCTGCTTTGTTTACATTTCAAATCTAGTGACGTTTAACTAAATATCATTTGGTCACCCTGTATGTTTACATATGCTTGGCGGGCATAGTTAATAAGAGCATTTGTTTACATGCATACCGCCATTTAAATCAACCAATCGGCTGCTTTGTTTACATTTCAAATCTAGTGACTTTTAACTAAATATCATTTGGTCACCGTGTATGTTTACATATGCTTGGCTGGCATATTTAATAAGAGCATTTGTTTACATGCATACCGCCATTTAAATTAATGAATCAGCTGCTTTGTTGACATTTCAAATCTATTGACTTTTAACTAAATATCATTTGGTCACTCTGTATGTTTACATATGCATGGCGGGCATAACCAATAAGAGGATTTGTTTACATGCATACCGTCATTTAAATCAACCAATCGGCTGCTTTGTTTCCATATAAAATCTAGTGACTTTTAACTAAATATCATTTGGTCACCCTGTATGTTTACATATGCTTGGCGGGCATAGTTAATAAGAGCATTTGTTTACATGCATACCGCCATTTAAATCAACCAATCGGCTGCTTTGTTTACATTTCAAATCTAGTGACTTTTAACTAAATATCATTTGGTCACCGTGTATGTTTACATATGCTTGGCTGGCATAGTTAATAAGAGCATTTGTTTACATGCATACCACCATTTAAATCAACCATTCATCTACTTTGTTTACATTTTAAATCAAGTGACTTTTAACTAAATATCATTTGTTCACCGTGTATGTTTACATATGCTTGGCGAGCATAGTTAATAAGAGGATTTGTTTACATGCATACCGCCATTTAAATCAACCAATCGGCTGCTTTGTTTACATTTCAAATCTAGTGACTTTTAACTAAATATCATTTGGTTACCCTGTATGTTTACATATGCTTGCCGGGAATAAACAATAATAGGATTTGTTTACATGCATACCACCATTTAAATCAACCAATCAGCTACTTTGTTTACATTTTAAATCTAGTGACTTTTAACTAAATATCATTTGGTCACCGTGTATGTTTACATATGCTTGGCGGGCATAGTTAATAAGAGCATTTGTTTACATGCATACCGCCATTTAAATCAACCAATCGGCTGCTTTGTTTACATTTCTAATTTAGTGACTTTTAACTAAATATCATTTGGTCACTCTGTATGTTTACATATGCTTGGCGGGCATAACCAATAATAGGATTTGTTTACATGCATACCGCCATTTAAATCAACCAATCAGCTGCTTTGTTTACATTTCAAATCTAGTGACCTTTAACTAAATATCATTTGGTCACCGTGTATGTTTACATATGCTTGGCTGGCATAGTTAATAAGAGCATTTGTTTACATGCATACCGCCATTTAAATCAACCAATCGGCTGCTTTGTTTACATTTCAAATCTAGTGATTTTTAACTAAATATCATTTGGTTACCCTGTATGTTTACATATGCTTGGCGGCATAGTTAATAAGAGCATTTGTTTACATGCATACCGCCATTTAAATCTACCAATCGGCTGCTTTGTTTATATTTCAAATCTAGTGACTTTTAACTAAACATCATTTGGTCACCCTGTATGTTTACATATGCTTGGGGGGCATAGCTAATAAGAGCATTTGTTTACATGCATACCGCCATTTAAATCAACCAATCAGCTGCTTTGTTTACATTTCAAATTAGTGACTTTTATCTAAATATCATTTTGTCACCCTGTATGTTTACATATGCTTGGCGGGCATAACCAATAAGAGGATTTGTTTACATGCATACCGCCATTTAAATCAACAAATCGGCTGCTTGGTTTACATTTCAAATCTAGTGACTTTTAACTAAATATTATTTGGTCACCCTGTATGTTTACATATGCTTGCCGGGAATAACCAATAATAGGATTTGTTTACATGCATACCGCCATTTAAATCAACCATTCGACTGCTTTGATTACATTTCAAATCTAGTGACTTTTAACTAAATATTATTTGGTCACCCTGTATGTTTACATATGCTTGGCGGGCATAGTTAATAAGAGCATTTGATTACATGCATACCGCCATTTAATCAACCAATCGGCTGCTTTGTTTACATTTCAAATCTAGTGACTTTCAACTAAATATCATTTGGTCACCCTGTATGTTTACATATGCTTGGCGGGCATAGTTAATAAGAGCATTTGTTTACATGCATACCGCCATTTAAATCAACCAATCGGCAGCTTTGTTTACATTTCAAATTTAGTGATTTTTAACTAAATATCATTTGGTCACTCTGTATGTTTACATATGCTTGGCGGGTATAACCAATAAGAGGATATGTTTACATGCATACCGCCATTTAAATCAAACAATCAGCTGCTTTGTTTACATTTCAAATTTAGTGACCTTTAACTAAATATCATTTGGTCACCGTGTATGTCTTCATATGCTTGGCTGGCATAGTTAATAAGAGCATTCGTTTACATGCATACCGCCATTTAAATCAACCAATCGGCTGTTTTGTTTACATTTCAAATCTAGTGACTTTTAACTAAATATTATTTGGTCACCCTGTATGTTTACATATGCTTGGCGGGCATAGTTAATAAGAGCATTTGATTACAAGCATACCGCCATTTAATCAACCAATCGGCTGCTTTGTTTACATTTCAAATCTAGTGACTTTTAACTAAATATCATTTGGTTACCCTGTATGTTTACATATGCTTGGCGGGCATAGTTAATAAGAGCATTTGTTTACATGCATACCGCCATTTAAATTAACAAATCGGCTGCTTTGTTTACATTTCAAATCTAGTGACTTTTAACTAAATATCATTTGGTCCCCTGTATGTTTACATATGCTTGGGGGGCATAGCTAATAAGAGCATTTGTTTACATGCATACCGCCGTTTAAATCAACCAATCAGCTGCTTTGTTTCCATTTCAAATCTAGTGACTTTTAACTAAATATCATTTGGTCACCGTGTATGTTTACATATGCTTGGCTGGCATAGTTAATAAGAGCATTTGTTTACATGCATACCGCCATTTAAATCAACCAATCGGCTGCTTTGTTTACAATTCAAATCTAGTGACTTTTAACTAAATATCATTTGGTTACCCTGTATGTTTACATATGCTTGCCGGGAATAAACAATAATAGGATTTGTTCACATGCATACCACCATTTAAATCAACCATTCAGCTACTTTGTTTACATTTTAAATCAAGTGACTTTTAACTAAATATCATTTGGTTACCCTGTATGTTTACATATGCTTGCCGGGAATAACCAATAATAGGATTTGTTTACATGCATACCACCATTTAAATCAACCAATCAGCTACTTTGTTTACATTTTAAATCTAGTGACTTTTAACTAAATATCATTTGGTCACCGTGTATGTTTACATATGCTTGGCGGGCATAGTTAATAAGAGCATTTGTTTACATGCATACCGCCATTTAAATCAACCAATCGGCTGCTTTGTTTACATTTCGAATTTAGTGACTTTTAACTAAATATCATTTGGTCATTCTGTATGTTTACATATGCTTGGCGGGCATAACCAATAATAGGATTTGTTTACATGCATACCGCCATTTAAATCAACCAATCAGCTGCTTTGTTTACATTTCAAATCTAGTGACCTTTAACTAAACATCATTTGGTCACCGTGTATGTCTACATATGCTTGGCTGGCATAGTTAATAAGAGCATTTGTTTACATGCATACCGCCATTTAAATCAACCAATCGGCTGCTTTGTTTACATTTCAAATCTAGTGATTTTTAACTAAATATCATTTGGTTACCCTGTATGTTTACATATGCTTGGCGGGCATAGTTAATAAGAGCATTTGTTTACATGCATACCGCCATTTAAATCTACCAATCGGCTGCTTTGTTTATATTTCAAATCTAGTGACTTTTAACTAAACATCATTTGGTCACCCTGTATGTTTACATATGCTTGGGGGGCATAGCTAATAAGAGCATTTGTTTACATGCATACCGCCATTTAAATCAACCAATCAGCTGCTTTGTTTACATTTCAAATCTAGTGACTTTTATCTAAATATCATTTTGTCACCCTGTATGTTTACATATGCTTGGCGGGCATAACCAATAAGAGGATTTGTTTACATGCATACCGCCATTTAAATAACCCAATCAGCTGCTTTGTTTACATTTCAAATCTAGTGACTTTTAACTAAATATCATTTGGTCACCGTTAATGTTTACATATGCTTGGCTGGAATAGTTAATAAGAGCGTTTGTTTACATGCATACCGCCATTTAAATCAACCAACCGGCTGCTTTGTTTACATTTCAAATCTAGTGACGTTTAACAAAATATCATTTGGTCACCCTGTATGTTTACATATGCTTGGCGGGCATAGTTAATAAGAGCATTTGTATACATGCATACCGCCATTTAAATCAACCAATCGGCTGCTTGGTTTACATTTCAAATCTAGTGACTTTTAACTAAATATCATTTGGTCACCGTGTATGTTTACATATGCTTGGCTGGCATATTTAATAAGAGCATTTGTTTACATGCATACCGCCATTTAAATTAATGAATCAGCTGCTTTGTTGACATTTCAAATCTATTGACTTTTAACTAAATATCATTTGGTCACTCTGTATGTTTACATATGCATGGCGGGCATAACCAATAAGAGGATTTGTTTACATGCATACCGTCATTTAAATCAACCAATCGGCTGCTTTGTTTACATTTCAAATCTAGTGACGTTTAACTAAATATCATTTGGTCACCCTGTATGTTTACATATGCTTGTCGGGCATAGTTAATAAGAGCATTTGTTTACATGCATACCACCATTTAAATCAACCAATCAGCTACTTTGTTTACATTTTAAATCAAGTGACTTTTAACTAAATATCATTTGGTCACCGTGTATGTTTACATATGCTTGGCGAGCATAGTTAATAAGAGGATTTGTTTACATGCATACCGCCATTTAAATCAACGAATCGTCTGCTTTGTTTACATTTCAAATCTAGTGACTTTTAACTAAATATCATTTGGTTACCCTGTATGTTTACATATGCTTGCCGGGTATAACCAATAATAGGATTTGTTTACATGCATACCACCATTTAAATCAACCAAGCAGCTACTTTGTTTACATTTTAAATCAAGTGACTTTTAACTAAATATCATTTGGTCACCGTGTATGTTTACATTTGCTTGGCGGGCATAGTTAATAAGAGCATTTGTTTACATGCATACCGCCATTTAAATCAACCAATCGGCTGCTTTGTTTACATTTCAAATTTAGTGACTTTTAACTAAATATCATTTGGTCACTCTGTATGTTTACATATGCTTGGCGGGCATAACCAATAATAGGATTTGTTTACATGCATACCGCCATTTAAATCAACCAATCAGCTGCTTTGATTACATTTCAAATCTAGTGACCCTTAACTAAATATCATTTAGTCACCGTGTATGTTTACATATGCTTGGCTGGCATAGTTAATAAGAGCACTTGTTTACATGCATACCGCCATTTAAATCAACCAATCGGCTGCTTTGTTTACATTTCAAATCTAGTGACTTTTAACTAAATATCATTTGGTTACCCTGTATGTTTACATATGCTTGGCGGGCATAGTTAATTAGAGCATTTGTTAACATGCATACCGCCATTTAAATCTACCAATCGGCTGCTTTGTTTATATTTCAAATCTAGTGACTTTTAACTAAACATCATTTGGTCACCCTGTATGTTTACATATGCTTGGGGGGCTTAGCTAATAAGAGCATTTGTTTACATGCATACCGCCATTTAAATCAACCAATCAGCTGCTTTGTTTACATTTCAAATCTAGTGACTTTTAACTAAATATCTTTTGGTCGCCGTATATGTTTACATATGCTTGGCTGGCATAGTTAATAAGAGCGTTTGTTTACATGCATACCGCCATTTAAATCAACCAATCGGCTGCTTTGTTTACATTTCAAATCTAGTGACGTTTAACTAAATATCATTTGGTCACCCTGTATGTTTACATATGCTTGGCGGGCATAGTTAATAAGAGCATTTGTTTACATGCATACCGCCATATAAATCAACCAATCGGCTGCTTTGTTTACATTACAAATCTAGTGGCTTTTAACTAAATATCATTTGGTCACCGTGTATATGCTTGGCTGGCATATTTAATAAGAGCATTTGTTTACATGCATACCGCCATTTAAATTAATGAATCAGCTGCTTTGTTGACATTTCAAATCTATTGACTTTTAACTAAATATCATTTGGTCACTCTGTATGTTTACATATGCATGGCGGGCATAACCAATAAGAGGATTTGTTTACATGCATACCGTCATTTAAATCAACCAATCGGCTGCTTTGTTTCCATATAAAACCTAGTGACTTTTAACTAAATATCATTTGGTCACCCTGTATGTTTACATATGCTTGGCGGGCATAGTTAATAAGAGCATTTGTTTACATGCATACCGCCATTTAAATCAACCAATCGGCTGCTTTGTTTACATTTCAAATCTAGTGACTTTTAACTAAATATCATTTGGTCACCGTGTATGTTTACATATGCTTGGCTGGCATAGTTAATAAGAGCATTTGTTTACATGCATACCGCCATTTAAATTAATGAATCAGCTGCTTTGTTGACATTTCAAATCTATTGACTTTTAACTAAATATCATTTGGTCACTCTGTATGTTTACATATGCATGGCGTGCATAACCAATAAGAGGATTTGTTTACATGCATACCGTCATTTAAATCAACCAATTAGCTGCTTTGTTTACATTTCAAATTTAGTGACTTTTAACTAAATATCATTTGGTCACTCTGTATGTTTACATATGCTTGGCGGGCATAACCAATAATAGGATTTGTTTACATGCATACCGCCATTTAAATCAACCAATCAGCTGCTTTGATTACATTTCAAATCTAGTGACCTTTAACTAAATATCATTTAGTCACCGTGTATGTTTACATATGCTTGGCTGGCATAGTTAATAAGAGCATTTGTTTACATGCATACCGCCATTTAAATCAACCAATCGATTGCTTTGTTTACATTTCAAATCTAGTGACTTTTAACTAAATATCATTTGGTTAACCTGTATGTTTACATATGCTTGGCGGGCATAGTTAATTAGAGCATTTGTTTACATGCATACCGCCATTTAAATCTACCAATCGGCTGCTTTGTTTATATTTCAAATCTAGTGACCTTTAACTAAACATCATTTGGTCACCCTGTATGTTTACATATGCTTGGGGGGCATAGCTAATAAGAGCATTTGTTTACATGCATACCGCCATTTAAATCAACCAATCAGCTGCTTTGTTTACATTTCAAATCTAGTGACTTTTATCTAAATATCATTTTGTCACCCTGTATGTTTACATATGCTTGGCGGGCATAACCAATAAGAGGATTTATTTACATGCATACAGCCATTTAAATAACCCAATCAGCTGCTTTGTTTACATTTCAAATCTAGTGACTTTTAACTAAATATCATTTGGTCACCGTATATGTTTACATATGCTTGGCTGGCATAGTTAATAACAGCGTTTGTTTACATGCATACCGCCATTTAAATCAACCAATCGGCTGCTTTGTTTACATTTCAAATCTAGTGACGTTTAACTTAATATCATTTGGTCACCCTGTATGTTTACATATGCTTGGCGGGCATAGTTAATAAGAGCATTTGTTTACATGCATACCGCCATTTAAATCAACAAATCGGCTGCTTTGTTTACATTTCAAATCTAGTGACTTTTAACTAAATATCATTTGGTCACCGTGTATGTTTACATATGCTTGGCTGGCATAGTTAATAAGAGCATTTGTTTACATGCATACCGCCATTTAAATTAATGAATCAGCTGCTTTGTTGACATTTCAAATCTATTGACTTTTAACTAAATATCATTTGGTCACTCTGTATGTTTACATATGCATGGCGTGCATAACCAATAAGAGGATTTGTTTACATGCATACCGTCATTTAAATAAACCAATAGGCTGCTTTGTTTCCATATCAAATCTAGTGACTTTTAACTAAATATCATTTTGCACCGTGTATGTTTACATATGCTTGGCTGGCATAGTTAATAAGAGCATTTGTTTACATGCATACCGCCATTTAAATCAACAAATCGGCTGCTTGGTTTACATTTCAAATCTAGTGACTTTTAACTAAATATTATTTGGTCACCCTGTATGTTTACATATGCTTGCCGGGAATAACCAATAAGAGGATTTGTTTACCGCACCGTGTATGTTTACATATGCTTGGCTACCATGGTTAATAAGAGCATTTGTTTACATGCATACCGCCATTTAAATCAACCATTCGACTGCTTTGATTACATTTCAAATCTAGTGACTTTTAACTAAATATTATTTGGTCACCCTGTATGTTTACATATGCTTGGCGGGCATAGTTAATAAGAGCATTTGATTACATGCATACCGCCATTTAATCAACCAATCGGCTGCTTTGTTTACATTTCAAATCTAGTGACTTTCAACTAAATATCATTTGGTCACCCTGTATGTTTACATATGCTTGGCGGGCATAGTTAATAAGAGCATTTGTTTACATGCATACCGCCATTTAAATCAACAAATCGGCTGCTTGGTTTACATTTCAAATCTAGTGACTTTTAACTAAATATTATTTGGTCACCCTGTATGTTTACATATGCTTGCCGGGAATAACCAATAAGAGGATTTGTTTACATGCATACCGCTATTTAAATCAACCAATCGGCTGCTTTGTTTCCATATAAAAACTAGTGACTTTTAACTTAATATCATTTAGTCACCCTGTATGTTTACATATGCTTGGTGGGCATAACCAAAAAGAGGATTTGTTTACATGCATACCGCCATTTAAATCAACCAATTAGCTGCTTTGTTTACATTTCAAATCTAGTGACTTTTAACTAAATATCATTTTGCACCGTGTATGTCTACATATGCTTGGCTGGCATAGTTAATAAGAGCATTTGTTTACATGCATACCGCCATTTAAATCAACAAATCTGCTGCTTGGTTTACATTTCAAATCTAGTGACTTTTAACTAAATATTATTTGGTCACCCTGTATGTTTACATATGCTTGCCGGGAATAACCAATAAGAGGATTTGTTTACATGAATACCGCTATTTAAATCAACCAATCGGCTGCTTTGTTTACATTTTAAATCTAGTGACTTTTAACTAAATATCATTTGGTCACCGTGTATGTTTACATATGCTTGGCGGGCATAGTTAATAAGAGCATTTGTTTACATGCATACCGCCATTTAAATCAACCATTCGACTGCTTTGATTACATTTCAAATCTAGTGACTTTTAACTAAATATTATTTGGTCACCCTGTATGTTTACATATGCTTGGCGGGCATAGTTAATAAGAGCATTTGATTACATGCATACCGCCATTTAATCAACCAATCGGCTGCTTTGTTTACATTTCAAATCTAGTGACTTTCAACTAAATATCATTTGGTCACCCTGTATGTTTACATATGCTTGGCGGGCATAGTTAATAAGAGCATTTGTTTACATGCATACCGCCATTTAAATCAACAAATCGGCTGCTTGGTTTACATTTCAAATCTAGTGACTTTTAACTAAATATTATTTGGTCACCCTGTATGTTTACATATGCTTGCCGGGAATAACCAATAAGAGGATTTGTTTACATGCATACCGCTATTTAAATCAACCAATCGGCTGCTTTGTTTCCATATAAAAACTAGTGACTTTTAACTTAATATCATTTAGTCACCCTGTATGTTTACATATGCTTGGTGGGCATAACCAAAAAGAGGATTTGTTTACATGCATACCGCCATTTAAATCAACCAATTAGCTGCTTTGTTTACATTTCAAATCTAGTGACTTTTAACTAAATATCATTTTGCACCGTGTATGTCTACATATGCTTGGCTGGCATAGTTAATAAGAGCATTTGTTTACATGCATACCGCCATTTAAATCAACAAATCTGCTGCTTGGTTTACATTTCAAATCTAGTGACTTTTAACTAAATATTATTTGGTCACCCTGTATGTTTACATATGCTTGCCGGGAATAACCAATAAGAGGATTTGTTTACATGAATACCGCTATTTAAATCAACCAATCGGCTGCTTTGTTTACATTTTAAATCTAGTGACTTTTAACTAAATATCATTTGGTCACCGTGTATGTTTACATATGCTTGGCGGGCATAGTTAATAAGAGCATTTGTTTACATGCATACCGCCATTTAAATCAACCAATCGGCTGCTTTGTTTACATTTCAAATTTAGTGACTTTTAACTAAATATCATTTGGTCACTCTGTATGTTTACATATGCTTGGCGGGCATAACCAATAATAGGATTTGTTTACATGCATACCGCCATTTAAATCAACCAATCAGCTGCTTTGATTACATTTCAAATCTAGTGACCTTTAACTAAATATCATTTAGTCACCGTGTATGTTTACATATGCTTGGCTGGCATAGTTAATAAGAGCACTTGTTTACATGCATACCGCCATTTAAATCAACCAATCGGCTGCTTTGTTTACATTTCAAATCTAGTGACTTTCAACTAAATATCATTTGGTCACCCTGTATGTTTACATAAGCTTGGCGGGCATAGTTAATAAGAGCATTTGTTTACATGCATACAGCCATTTAAATCAACCAATCGGCAGCTTTGTTTACATTTCAAATTTAGTGATTTTTAACTAAATATCATTTGGTCACTCTGTATGTTTACATATGCTTGGCGGGTATAACCAATAAGAGGATATGTTTACATGCATACCGCCATTTAAATCAAACAATCAGCTGCTTTGTTTACATTTCAAATTTAGTGACCTTTAACTAAATATCATTTGGTCACCGTGTATGTCTACATATGCTTGGCTGGCATAGTTAATAAGAGCATTCGTTTATATGCATACCGCCATTTAAATCAACCAATCGGCTGCTTTGTTTACATTTCAAATCTAGTGACTTTTAACTAAATATCATTTGGTTACCCTGTATGTTTACATATGCTTGGCGGGCATAGTTAATAAGAGCATTTGTTTACATGCATACCGCCATTTAAATCAACCAATCGGCTGATTTGTTTACATTTCAAATCTAGTGACTTTTAACTAAATATTATTTGGTCACCCTGTATGTTTACATATGCTTGGCGGGCATAGTTAATAAGAGCATTTGATTACAAGCATACCGCCATTTAATCAACCAATCGGCTGCTTTGTTTACATTTCAAATCTAGTGACTTTTAACTAAATATCATTTTGTTACCCTGTATGTTTACATATGCTTGGCGGGCATAGTTAATAAGAGCATTTGTTTACATGCATACCGCCATTTAAATCAACCAATCTGCTGATTTGTTTACATTTCAAATCTAGTGACTTTTAACTAAATATTATTTGGTCACCCTGTATGTTTACATATGCTTGGCGGGCATAGTTAATAAGAGCATTTGATTACAAGCATACCGCCATTTAATCAACCAATCGGCTGCTTTGTTTACATTTCAAATCTAGTGACTTTTAACTAAATATCATTTGGTCCCCTGTATGTTTACATATGCTTGGGGGGCATAGCTAATAAGAGCATTTGTTTACATGCATACCGCCGTTTAAATCAACCAATCAGCTGCTTTGTTTCCATTTCAAATCTAGTGACTTTTAACTAAATATCATTTGGTCACCGTGTATGTTTACATATGCTTGGCGGGCATAGTTAATAAGAGCATTTGTTTACATGCATACCGCCATTTAAATCAACCAATCGGCTGCTTTGTTTACAATTCAAATCTAGTTACTTTTAACTAAATATCATTTGGTTACCCTATATGTTTACATATGCTTGCCGGGAATAAACAATAATAGGATTTGTTTACATGCATACCACCATTTAAATCAACAATTCAGCTACTTTGTTTACATTTGAAATCAAGTGACTTTTAAATAAATATCATTTGGTCACCGTGTATGTTTACATATGCTTGGCGAGCATAGTTAATAAGAGGATTTGTTTACATGCATACCGCCATTTAAATCAACCAATCGGCTGCTTTGTTTACATTTCAAATCTAGTGACTTTTAACTAAATATCATTTGGTCACCGTTTATGTTTACATATGCTTGCCGGGAATAACCAATAATAGGATTTGTTTACATGCATACCACCATTTAAATCAACCAATCAGCTACTTTGTTTACATTTTAAATCTAGTGACTTTTAACTAAATATCATTTGGTCACCGTGTATGTTTACATATGCTTGGCGGGCATAGTTAATAAGAGCATTTGTTTACATGCATACCGCCATTTAAATCAACCAATCGGCTGCTTTGTTTACATTTCGAATTTAGTGACTTTTAACTAAATATCATTTGGTCACTCTGTACGTTTACATATGCTTGGCGGGCATAACCAATAAGAGGATTTGTTTACATGCATACCGCCATTTAAATCAACCAATTAGCTGCTTTGTTTACATTTCAAATCTAGTGACTTTTAACTAAATATCATTTTGCACCGTGTATGTTTACATATGCTTGTCTGGCATAGTTAATAAGAGCATTTGTTTACATGCATACCGCCATTTAAATCAACAAATCGGCTGCTTGGTTTACATTTCAAATCTAGTGACTTTTAACTAAATATTATTTGGTCACCCTGTATGTTTACATATGCTTGCCGGGAATAACCAATAAGAGGATTTGTTTACATGCATACCGCTATTTAAATCAACCAATCGGCTGCTTTGTTTACATTTTAAATCTAGTGACTTTTAACTAAATATCATTTGGTCACCGTGTATGTTTACATATGCTTGGCGGGCATAGTTAATAAGAGCATTTGTTTACATGCATACCGCCATTTAAATCAACCAATCGGCTGCTTTGTTTACATTTCGAATTTAGTGACTTTTAACTAAATATCATTTGGTCACTCTGTACGTTTACATATGCTTGGCGGGCATAACCAATAAGAGGATTTGTTTACATGCATACCGCCATTTAAATCAACGAATTAGCTGCTTTGTTTACATTTCAAATCTAGTGACTTTTAACTAAATATCATTTTGCACCGTGTATGTTTACATATGCTTGGCTGGCATAGTTAATAAGAGCATTTGTTTACATGCATACCGCCATTTAAATCAACAAATCGGCTGCTTGGTTTACATTTCAAATCTAGTGACTTTTAACTAAATATTATTTGGTCACCCTGTATGTTTACATATGCTTGCCGGGAATAACCAATAAGAGGATTTGTTTACATGCATAACGCCATTTAAATCAACCATTCGACTGCTTTGATTACATTTCAAATCTAGTGACTTTTAACTAAATATTATTTGGTCACCCTGTATGTTTACATATGCCTGGCGGGCATAGTTAATAAGAGCATTTGATTACATGCATACCGCCATTTAATCAACCAATCGGCTGCTTTGTTTACATTTCAAATCTAGTGACTTTCAACTAAATATAATTTGGTCACCCTGTATGTTTACATATGCTTGGCGGGCATAGTTAATAAGAGCATTTGTTTACATGCATACCGCCATTTAAATCAACCAATCGGCAGCTTTGTTTACATTTCAAATTTAGTGATTTTTAACTAAATATCATTTGGTCACTCTGTATGTTTACATATGCTTGGCGGGTATAACCAATAAGAGGATATGTTTACATGCATACCGCCATTTAAATCAAACAATCAGCTGCTTTGTATACATTTCAAATTTAGTGACCTTTAACTAAATATCATTTGGTCAACGTGTGTGTCTACATATGCTTGGCTGGCATAGTTAATAAGAGCATTCGTTTACATGCATACCGCCATTTAAATCAACCAATCGGCTGCTTTGTTTACATTTTAAATCTAGTGACTTTTAACTAAATATCATTTGGTTACCCTGTATGTTTACATATGCTTGGCGGGCATAGTTAATAAGAGCATTTGTTTACATGCATACCGCCATTTAAATCAACCAATCGGCTGATTTGTTTACATTTCAAATCTAGTGACTTTTAACTAAATATTATTTGGTCACCCTGTATGTTTACATATGCTTGGCTACCATGGTTAATAAGAGCATTTGTTTACATGCATACCGCCATTTAAATCAACCATTCGACTGCTTTGATTACATTTCAAATCTAGTGACTTTTAACTAAATATTATTTGGTCACCCTGTATGTTTACATATGCTTGGCGGGCATAGTTAATAAGAGCATTTGATTACAAGCATACCGCCATTTAATCAACCAATCGGCTGCTTTGTTTACATTTCAAATCTAGTGACTTTTAACTAAATATCATTTTGTTACCCTGTATGTTTACATATGCTTGGCGGGCATACTTAATAAGAGCATTTGTTTACATGCATACCGCCATTTAAATCAACAAATCGGCTGCTTTGTTTACATTTCAAATCTAGTGACTTTTAACTAAATATCATTTGGTCCCCTGTATGTTTACATATGCTTGGGGGGCATAGCTAATAAGAGCATTTGTTTACATGCATACCGCCGTTTAAATCAACCAATCAGCTGCTTTGTTTCCATTACAAATCTAGTGACTTTTAACTAAATATCATTTGGTTACCCTGTATGTTTACATATGCTTGCCGGGAATAAACAATAATAGGATTTGTTTACATGCATACCACCATTTAAATCAACCATTCAGCTACTTTGTTTACATTTTAAATCTAGTGACTTTTAACTAAATATCATTTGGTCACCGTGTATGTTTACATATGCTTGGCGGGCATAGTTAATAAGAGCATTTGTTTACATGCATACCGCCATTTAAATCAACCAATCGGCTGCTTTGTTTACAATTCAAATCTAGTGACTTTTAACTAAATATCATTTGGTTACCCTGTATGTTTACATATGCTTGCCGGGAATGAACAATAATAGGATTTGTTTACATGCATACCACCATTTAAATCAACCATTCAGCTACTTTGTTTACATTTTAAATCTAGTGACTTTTAACTAAATATCATTTGGTCACCGTGTATGTTTACATATGCTTGGCGAGCATAGTTAATAAGAGGATTTGTTTACATGCATACCGCCATTTAAATCAACCAATCGGCTGCTTTGTTTACATTTCAAATCTAGTGACATTTAACTAAATATCATTTGGTTACCCTGTATGTTTACATATGCTTGCCGGGAATAACCAATAATAGCATTTGTTTACATGCATACCACCATTTAAATCAACCAATCAGCTACTTTGTTTACATTTTAAATCTAGTGACTTTTAACTAAATATCATTTGGTCACCGTGTATGTTTACATATGCTTGGCGGGCATAGTTAATAAGAGCATTTGTTTACATGCATACCGCCATTTAAATCAACCAATCGGCTGCTTTGTTTACATTTCGAATTTAGTGACTTTTAACTAAATATCATTTGGTCATTCTGTATGTTTACATGTGCTTGGCGGGCATAACCAATAATAGGATTTGTTTACATGCATACCGCCATTTAAATCAACCAATCAGCTGCTTTGTTTACATTTCAAATCTAGTGACCTTTAACTAAATATCATTTGGTCACCGTGCATGTTTACATATGCTTGGCTGGCATAGTTAATAAGAGCATTTGTTTACATGCATACCGCCATTTAAATCAACCAATCGGCTGCTTTGTTTACATTTCAAATCTAGTGATTTTTAACTAAATATCATTTGGTTACCCTGTATGTTTACATATGCTTGGCGGGCATAGTTAATAAGAGCATTTGTTTACATGCATACCGCCATTTAAATCTACCAATCGGCTGCTTTGTTTATATTTCAAATCTAGTGACTTTTAACTAAACATCATTTGGTCACCCTGTATGTTTACATATGCTTGGGGGGCATAGCTAATAAGAGCATTTGTTTACATGCATACCGCCATTTAAATCAACCAATCAGCTGCTTTGTTTACATTTCAAATCTAGTGACTTTTATCTAAATACCATTTTGTCACCCTGTATGTTTACATATGCTTGGCGGGCATAACCAATAAGAGGATTTGTTTACATGCATACCGCCATTTAAATAACCCAATCAGCTGCTTTGTTTACATTTCAAATCTAGTGACTTATAACTAAATATCATTTGGTCACCGTTAATGTTTACATATGCTTGGCTGGCATAGTTAATAAGAGCGTTTGTTTACATGCATACCGCCATTTAAATCAACCAATCGGCTGCTTTGTTTACATTTCAAATCTAGTGACGTTTAACTAAATATCATTTGGTCACCCTGTATGTTTACATATGCTTGGCGGGCATAGTTAATAAGAGCATTTGTTTACATGCATACCGCCATTTAAATCAACCAATCGGCTGCTTTGTTTACATTTCAAATCTAGTGACTTTTAACTAAATATCATTTGGTCACCGTGTATGTTTACATATGCTTGGCTGGCATATTTAATAAGAGCATTTGTTTACATGCATACCGCCATTTAAATTAATGAATCAGCTGCTTTGTTGACATTTCAAATCTATTGACTTTTAACTAAATATCATTTGGTCACTCTGTATGTTTACATATGCATGGCGGGCATAACCAATAAGAGGATTTGTTTACATGCATACCGTCATTTAAATCAACCAATCGGCTGCTTTGTTTCCATATAAAATCTAGTGACCTTTAACTAATTATCATTTGGTCACCCTGTATGTTTACATATGCTTGGTGGGCATAACCAATAAGAGGATTTGTTTACATGCATACCGCCATTTAAATCAACCAATTAGCTGCTTTATTTACATTTCAAATCTAGTGACATTTCACTAAAAATCTTTTTGCACCGTGTATGTTTACATATGCTTGGCTGGCATAGTTAATAAGAGCATTTGTTTACATGCATACCGCCATTTAATTCAACAAATGGGCTGCTTGGTTTACATTTCAAATCTAGTGACTTTTAACTAAATATTATTTGGTCACCCTGTATGTTTACATATGCTTGGCGGGCATAGTTAATAAGAGCATTTGATTACATGCATACAGCCATTTAATCAACCAATCGGCTGCTTTGTTTACATTTCAAATCTAGTGACTTTCAACTAAATATCATTTGGTCACCCTGTATGTTTACATATGCTTGCCGGGAATAACCAATAAGAGGATTTTTTTACATGCATACCGCTATTTAAATCAACCAATCATCTAGTTTGTTTACATTTTAAACCTAGTGACTTTTAACTAAATATCATTTGGTCACCGTGTATGTTTACATATGCTTGGCTGCCATAGTTAATAAGAGCATTTGTTTACATGCATACCGCCATTTAAATCAACCATTCGACTGCTTTGATTACATTTCAAATCTAGTGACTTTTAACTAAATATTATTTGGTCACCCTGTATGTTTACATATGCTTGGCGGGCATAGTTAAAAAGAGCATTTGTTTACATGCATACCGCCATTTAAATCAACCAATCGGCTGCTTTGTTTCCATATAAAATCTAGTGACTTTTAACTAATTATCATTTGGTCACCCTGTATGTTTACATATGCTTGGTGGGCATAACCAATAAGAGGATTTGTTTACATGCATACCGCCATTTAAATCAACCAATTAGCTGCTTTGTTTACATTTCAAATCTAGTGACTTTTAACTAAATATCATTTGGTCACCGTGTATGTTTACATATGCTTGGCTGGCATAGTTAATAAGAGCATTTGTTTACATGCATACCGCCATTTAATTCAACAAATCGGCTGCTTGGTTTACATTTCAAATCTAGTGACTTTTAACTAAATATTATTTGGTCACTCTGTATGTTTACATATGCTTGGCGGGCATAGTTAATAAGAGCATTTGATTACATGCATACCGCCATTTAATCAACCAATCGGCTGCTTTGTTTACATTTCAAATCTAGTGACTTTCAACTAAATATCATTTGGTCACCCTGTATGTTTACATATGCTTGCCGGGAATAACCAATAAGAGGATTTGTTTACATGCATACCGCCATTTAAATCAACCATTCGACTGCTTTGTTTACATTTAAAATCTAGTGACTTTCAACTAAATATCATTTGGTCACCCTGTATGTTTAAATATGCTTGGCTGGCATAGTTAATAAGAGCATTTGTTTACATGCATACCGCCATTTAAATCAACCAATCGGCAAATTTGTTTACAT
Organism: Agrypnus murinus; assembly: GCA_929113105.1. Classification (NCBI taxonomy): domain Eukaryota; kingdom Metazoa; phylum Arthropoda; class Insecta; order Coleoptera; family Elateridae; genus Agrypnus; species Agrypnus murinus. Next base: position 104,900 of record CAKMYN010000012.1, read on the forward strand.
TTCAAATTTAGTGATTTTTAACTAAATATCATTTGGTCACTCTGTATGTTTACATATGCTTGGCGGGCATAGTTAATAAGAGCATTTGATTACATGCATACCGCCATTTAATCAACCAATCGGCTGCTTTGTTTACATTTCAAATCTAGTGACTTTCAACTAAATATCATTTGGTCACTCTGTATGTTTACATATGCTTGGCGGGTATAACCAATAAGAGGATATGTTTACATGCATACCGCCATTTAAATCAACCAATCGGCAGCTTTGTTTACATTTCAAATTTAGTGATCTTTAACTAAATATCATTTGGTCACTCTGTATGTTTACATATGCTTGGCGGGTATAACCAATAAGAGGATATGTTTACATGCATACCGCCATTTAAATTAAACAATCAGCTGCTTTGTTTACATTTCAAATCTAGTGACCTTTAGCTAAATATCATTTGGTCACCGTGTATGTCTACATATGCTTGGCTGGCATAGTTAATAAGAGCATTCGTTTACATGCATACCGCCATTTAAATCAACCAATCGGCTGCTTTGTTTACATTTCAAATCTAGTGACTTTTAACTAAATATCATTTGGTTACCCTGTATGTTTACATATGCTTGGCGGGCATAGTTAATAAGAGCATTTGTTTACATGCATACCGCCATTTAAATCAACCAATCGGCTGATTTGTTTACATTTCAAATCTAGTGACTTTTAACTAAATATCATTTGGTCCCCTGTATGTTTACATATGCTTGGGGGGCATAGCTAATAAGAGCATTTGTTTACATGCATACCGCCGTTTAAATCAACCAATCAGCTGCTTTGTTTCCATTTCAAATCTAGTGACTTTTAACTAAATATCATTTGGTCACCGTGTATGTTTACATATGCTTGGCGGGCATAGTTAATAAGAGCATTTGTTTACATGCATACCGCCATTTAAATCAACCAATCGGCTGCTTTGTTTACAATTCAAATCTAGTGACTTTTAACTAAATATCATTTGGTTACCCTGTATGTTTACATATGCTTGCCGGGAATAAACAATAATAGGATTTGTTTACATGCATACCACCATTTAAATCAACCATTCAGCTACTTTGTTTACTTTTTAAATCAAGTGACTTTTAACTAAATATCATTTGGTCACCGTGTATGTTTACATATGCTTGGCGAGCATAGTTAATAAGAGGATTTGTTTACATGCATACCGCCATTTAAATCAACCAATCGGCTGCTTTGTTTACATTTCAAATCTAGTGACATTTAACTAAATATCATTTGATTACCCTGTATGTTTACATATGCTTGCCGGGAATAACCAATAATAGTATTTGTTTACATGCATACCACCATTTAAATCAACCAATCAGCTACTTTGTTTACATTTTAAATCTAGTTACTTTTAACTAAATACCATTTGGTCACCGTGTATGTTTACATATGCTTGGCGGGCATAGTTAATAAGAGCATTTGTTTACATGCATACCGCCATTTAAATCAACCAATCGGCTGCTTTGTTTACATTTCGAATTTAGTGACTTTTAACTAAATATCATTTGGTCACTCTGTATGTTTACATGTGCTTGGCGGGCATAACCAATAATAGGATTTGTTTACATGCATACCGCCATTTAAATAAACCAATCAGCTGCTTTGTTTACATTTCAAATCTATTGACCTTTAACTAAATATCATTTGGTCACCGTGTATGTTTACATATGCTTGGCTGGCATAGTTAATAAGAGCATTTGTTTACATGCATACCGCCATTTAAATCAACCAATCGGCTGCTTTGTTTACATTTCAAATCTAGTGATTTTTAACTAAATATCATTTGGTTACCCTGTATGTTTACATATGCTTGGCGGGCATAGTTAATATAAGCATTTGTTTACATGCATACCGCCATTTAAATCTACCAATCGGCTGCTTTGTCTATATTTCAAATCTAGTGACTTTTAACTAAACACCATTTGGTCACCCTGTATGTTTACATATGCTTGGGGGGCATAGCTAATAAGAGCATTTGTTTACATGCATACCGCCATTTAAATCAACCAATCAGCTGCTTTGTTTACATTTCAAATCTAGTGACTTTTATCTAAATATCATTTTGTCACCCTGTATGTTTACATATGCTTGGCGGGCATAACCAATAAGAGGATTTGTTTACATGCATACCGCCATTTAAATAACCCAATCAGCTGCTTTGTTTACATTTCAAATCTAGTGACTTTTAACTAAATATCATTTGGTCACCGTTAATGTTTACATATGCTTGGCTGGCATAGTTAATAAGAGCGTTTGTTTACATGCATACCGCCATTTAAATCAACCAATAGGCTGCTTTGTTTACATTTCAAATCTAGTGACGTTTAACTTAATATCATTTGGTCACCCTGTATGTTTACATATGCTTGGCGGGCATAGTTAATAAGAGCATTTGTTTACATGCATACCGCCATTTAAATCAACCAATCGGCTGCTTTGTTTACATTTCAAATCTAGTGACTTTTAACTAAATATCATTTGGTCACCGTGTATGTTTACATATGCTTGGCTGGCATATTTAATAAGAGCATTTGTTTACATGCATACCGCCATTTAAATTAATGAATCAGCTGCTTTGTTGACATTTCAAATCTATTGACTTTTAACTAAATATCATTTGGTCACTCTGTATGTTTACATATGCATGGCGGGCATAACCAATAAGAGGATTTGTTTACATGCATACCGTCATTTAAATCAACCAATCGGCTGCTTTGTTTGCATATAAAATCTAGTGACTTTTAACTAATTATCATTTGGTCACCCTGTATGTTTACATATGCTTGGTGGGCATAACCAATAAGAGGATTTGTTTACATGCATACCGCCATTTAAATCAACCAATTAGCTGCTTTGTTTACATTTCAAATCTAGTGACATTTAACTAAAAATCATTTTGCACCGTGTATGTTTACATATGCTTGGCTGGCATAGTTAATAAGAGCATTTGTTTACATGCATACCGCCATTTAATTCAACAAATCGGCTGCTTGGTTTACATTTCAAATCTAGTGACTTTTAACTAAATATTATTTGGTCACCCTGTATGTTTACATATGCTTGGCGGGCATAGTTAATAAGAGCATTTGATTACATGCATACCGCCATTTAATCAACCAATCGGCTGCTTTGTTTACATTTCAAATCTAGTGACTTTCAACAAAATATCATTTGGTCACCCTGTATGTTTACATATGCTTGCCGGGAATAACCAATAAGAGGATTTTTTTACATGCATACCGCTATTTAAATCAACCAATCATCTAGTTTGTTTACATTTTAAACCTAGTGACTTTTAACTAAATATCATTTGGTCACCGTGTATGTTTACATATGCTTGGCTGCCATAGTTAATAAGAGCATTTGTTTACATGCATACCGCCATTTAAATCAACCATTCGACTGCTTTGATTACATTTCAAATCTAGTGACTTTTAACTAAATATTATTTGGTCACCCTGTATGTTTACATATGCTTGGCGGGCATAGTTAAAAAGAGCATTTGTTTACATGCATACCGCCATTTAAATCAACCAATCGGCTGCTTGGCTTACATTTCAAATCTAGTGACCTTTAACTAAATATTATTTGGTCACCCTGTATGCTTACATATGCTTGGCGGGCATAGTTAATAAGAGCATTTGATTACATGCATACCGCCATTTAATCAACCAATCGGCTGCTTTGTTTACATTTAACATCTAGTGACTTTCAACTAAATATCATTTGGTCACCCTGTATGTTTAAATATGCTTGGCGGGCATAGTTAATAAGAGCATTTGTTTACATGCATACCGCCATTTAAATCAACCAATCGGCAAATTTGTTTACATTTCAAATTTAGTGATTTTTAACTAAACATCATTTGGTCACCCTGTATGTTTACATATGCTTGGGGGGCATAGTTAATAAGAGCATTTGTTTACATGCATACCGCCATTTAAATCAACCAATCAGCTGTTTTGTCTACATTTCAAATCTAGTGACTTTTAACTAAATATCATTTGGTCGCCGTATATGTTTACATATGCTTGGCTGGCATAGTTAATAAGAGCGTTTGTTTACATGCATACCGCCATTTAAATCAACCAATCGGCTGCTTTGTTTACATTTCAAATCTAGTGACGTTTAACTAAATATCATTTGGTCACCCTGTATGTTTACATATGCTTGGCGGGCATAGTTAATTAGAGCATTTGTTAACATGCATACCGCCATTTAAATCTACCAATCGGCTGCTTTGTTTATATTTCAAATCTAGTGACTTTTAACTAAACATCATTTGGTCACCCTGTATGTTTACATATGCTTGGCTGGCATAGTTAATAAGAGCATTTGTTTACATGCATACCGCCATTTAAATTAATGAATCAGCTGCTTTGTTGACATTTCAAATCTATTGACTTTTAACTAAATATCATTTGGTCACTCTGTATGTTTACATATGCATGGCGTGCATAACCAATAAGAGGATTTGTTTACATGCATACCGTCATTTAAATCAACCAATTAGCTGCTTTGTTTACATTTCAAATTTAGTGACTTTTAACTAAATATCATTTGGTCACTCTGTATGTTTACATATGCTTGGCGGGCATAACCAATAATAGGATTTGTTTACATGCATACCGCCATTTAAATCAACCAATCAGCTGCTTTGATTACATTTCAAATCTAGTGACCTTTAACTAAATATCATTTAGTCACCGTGTATGTTTACATATGCTTGGCTGGCATAGTTAATAAGAGCATTTGTTTACATGCATACCGCCATTTAAATCAACCAATCGATTGCTTTGTTTACATTTCAAATCTAGTGACTTTTAACTAAATATCATTTGGTTAACCTGTATGTTTACATATGCTTGGCCGGCATAGTTAATTAGAGCATTTGTTTACATGCATACCGCCATTTAAATCTACCAATCGGCTGCTTTGTTTATATTTCAAATCTAGTGACCTTTAACTAAACATCATTTGGTCACCCTGTATGTTTACATATGCTTGGGGGGCATAGCTAATAAGAGCATTTGTTTACATGCATACCGCCATTTAAATCAACCAATCAGCTGCTTTGTTTACATTTCAAATCTAGTGACTTTTATCTAAATATCATTTTGTCACCCTGTATGTTTACATATGCTTGGCGGGCATAACCAATAAGAGGATTTATTTACATGCATACAGCCATTTAAATAAACCAATCAGCTGCTTTGTTTACATTTCATATCTAGTGACTTTTAACTAAATATCATTTGGTCACCGTATATGTTTACATATGCTTGGCTGGCATAGTTAATAACAGCGTTTGTTTACATGCATACCGCCATTTAAATCAACCAATCGTCTGCTTTGTTTACATTTCAAATCTAGTGACGTTTAACTTAATATCATTTGGTCACCCTGTATGTTTACATATGCTTGGCGGGCATAGTTAATAAGAGCATTTGTTTACATGCATACCGTCATTTAAATCAACAAATCGGCTGCTTTGTTTACATTTCAAATCTAGTGACTTTTAACTAAATATCATTTGGTCACCGTGTATGTTTACATATGCTTGGCTGGCATAGTTAATAAGAGCATTTGTTTACATGCATACCGCCATTTAAATCAACAAATCGGCTGCTTGGTTTACATTTCAAATCTAGTGACTTTTAACTAAATATTATTTGGTCACCCTGTATGTTTACATATGCTTGCCGGGAATAACCAATAAGAGGATTTGTTTACATGCATACCGCTATTTAAATCAACCAATCGGCTGCTTTGTTTACATTTTAAATCTAGTGACTTTTAACTAAATATCATTTGGTCACCGTGTGTGTTTACATATGCTTGGCTACCATGGTTAATAAGAGCATTTGTTTACATGCATACCGCCATTTAAATCAACCATTCGACTGCTTTGATTACATTTCAAATCTAGTGACTTTTAACTAAATATTATTTGGTCACCCTGTATGTTTACATATGCTTGGCGGGCATAGTTAATAAGAGCATTTGATTATATGCATACCGCCATTTAATCAACCAATCGGCTGCTTTGTTTACATTTCAAATCTAGTGACATTCAACTAAATATCATTTTGTCACCCTGTATGTTTACATATGCTTGGCGGGCATAGTTAATAAGAGCATTTGTTTACATGCATACCGCCATTTAAATCAACAAATCGGCTGCTTGGTTTACATTTCAAATCTAGTGACTTTTAACTAAATATTATTTGGTCACCCTGTATGTTTACATATGCTTGCCGGGAATAACCAATAAGAGGATTTGTTTTCATGCATACCGCTATTTAAATCAACCAATCGGCTGCTTTGTTTCCATATCAAAACTAGTGACTTTTAACTAAATATCATTTAGTCACCCTGTATGTTTACATATGCTTGGTGGGCATAACTAAAAAGAGGATTTGTTTACATGCATACCGCCATTTAAATCAACCAATTAGCTGCTTTGTTTACATTTCAAATCTAGTGACTTTTAACTAAATATCATTTTGCACCGTGTATGTTTACATATGCTTGGCTGGCATAGTTAATAAGAGCATTTGTTTACATGCATACCGCCATTTAAATCAACAAATCGGCTGCTTGGTTTACATTTCAAATCTAGTGACTTTTAACTAAATATTATTTGGTCACCCTGTATGTTTACATATGCTTGCCGGGAATAACCAATAAGAGGATTTGTTTACATTAATACCGCTATTTAAATCAACCAATCGGCTGCTTTGTTTACATTTTAAATCTAGTGACTTTTAACTAAATATCATTTGGTCACCGTGTATGTTTACATATGCTTGGCGGGCATAGTTAATAAGAGCATTTGTTTACATGCATACCGCCATTTAAATCAACCAATCGGCTGCTTTGTTTACATTTCAAATTTAGTGACTTTTAACTAAATATCATTTGGTCACTCTGTATGTTTACATATGCTTGGCGGGCATAACCAATAATAGGATTTGTTTACATGCATACCGCCATTTAAATCAACCAATCAGCTGCTTTGATTACATTTCAAATCTAGTGACCTTTAACTAAATATCATTTAGTCACCGTGTATGTTTACATATGCTTGGCTGGCATAGTTAATAAGAGCACTTGTTTACATGCATACCGCCATTTAGATCAACCAATCGGCTGCTTTGATTACATTTCAAATCTAGTGACTTTTAACTAAATATTATTTGGTCACCCTGTATGTTTACATATGCTTGGCGGGCATAGTTAATAAGAGCATTTGATTACATGCATACCGCCATTTAATCAACCAATCGGCTGCTTTGTTTACATTTCAAATCTAGTGACTTTTAACTAAATATCATTTGGTCACCCTGTATGTTTACATATGCTTGGCGGGCATAGTTAATAAGAGCATTTGTTTACATGCATACAGCCATTTAAATCAACCAATCGGCAGCTTTGTTTACATTTCAAATTTAGTGATTTTTAACTAAATATCATTTGGTCACTCTGTATGTTTACATATGCTTGGCGGGTATAACCAATAAGAGGATATGTTTACATGCATACCGCCATTTAAATCAAACAATCAGCTGCTTTGTTTACATTTCAAATTTAGTGACCTTTAACTAAATATCATTTGGTCACCGTGTATGTCTACATATGCTTGGCTGGCATAGTTAATAAGAGCATTCGTTTACATGCATACCGCCATTTAAATCAACCAATCGGCTGCTTTGTTTACATTTCAAATATAGTGACTTTTAACTAAATATCATTTGGTTACCCTGTATGTTTACATATGCTTGGCGGGCATAGTTAATAAGAGCATTTGTTTACATGCATACCGCAATTTAAATCAACCAATCGGCTGATTTGTTTACATTTCAAATCTAGTGACTTTTAACTAAATATTGTTTGGTCACCCTGTATGTTTACATATGCTTGGCGGGCATAGTTAATAAGAGCATTTGATTACAAGCATACCGCCATTTAATCAACCAATCGGCTGCTTTGTTTACATTTCAAATCTAGTGACTTTTAACTAAATATCATTTTGTTACCCTGTATGTTTACATATGCTTGGCGGGCATAGTTAATAAGAGCATTTGTTTACATGCATACCGCCATTTAAATCAACCAATCTGCTGATTTGTTTACATTTCAAATCTAGTGACTTTTAACTAAATATTATTTGGTCACCCTGTATGTTTACATATGCTTGGCGGGCATAGTTAATAAGAGCATTTGATTACAAGCATACCGCCATTTAATCAACCAATCGGCTGCTTTGTTTACATTTCAAATCTAGTGACTTTTAACTAAATATCATTTGGTCCCCTGTATGTTTACATATGCTTGGGGGGCATAGCTAATAAGAGCATTTGTTTACATGCATACCGCCGTTTAAATCAACCAATCGGCTGCTTTGTTTACATTTCAAATATAGTGACTTTTAACTAAATATCATTTGGTTACCCTGTATGTTTACATATGCTTGGCGGGCATAGTTAATAAGAGCATTTGTTTACATGCATACCGCCATTTAAATCAACCAATCGGCTGCTTTGTTTACAATTCAAATCTAGTTACTTTTAACTAAATATCATTTGGTTACCCTATATGTTTACATATGCTTGCCGGGAATAAACAATAATAGGATTTGTTTACATGCATACCACCATTTAAATCAACAATTCAGCTACTTTGTTTACATTTTAAATCATGTGACTTTTAACTAAATATCATTTGGTTACCCTGTATGTTTACATATGCTTGCCGGGAATAACCAATAATAGGATTTGTTTACATGCATACCACCATTTAAATCAACCAATCAGCTACTTTGTTTACATTTTAAATCTAGTGACTTTTAACTAAATATCATTTGGTCACCGTGTATGTTTACATATGCTTGGCGGGCATAGTTAATAAGAACATTTGTTTACATGCATACCGCCATTTAAATCAACCAATCGGCTGCTTTGTTTACATTTCGAATTTAGTGACTTTTAACTAAATATCATTTGGTCACTCTGTACGTTTACATATGCTTGGCGGGCAAAACCAATAAGAGGATTTGTTTACATGCATACCGCCATTTAAATCAACCAATTAGCTGCTTTGTTTACATTTCAAATCTAGTGACTTTTAACTAAATATCATTTTGCACCGTGTATGTTTACATATGCTTGGCTGGCATAGTTAATAAGAGCATTTGTTTACATGCATACCGCCATTTAAATCAACAAATCGGCTGCTTGGTTTACATTTCAAATCTAGTGACTTTTAACTAAATATTATTTGGTCACCCTGTAGGTTTACATATGCTTGCCGGGAATAACCAATAAGAGGATTTGTTTACATGCATACCGCTATTTAAATCAACCAATCGGCTGCTTTGTTTACATTTTAAATCTAGTGACTTTTAACTAAATATCATTTGGTCACCGTGTATGTTTACATATGCTTGGCTACCATGGTTAATAAGAGCATTTGTTTACATGCATAACGCCATTTAAATCAACCATTCGACTGCTTTGATTACATTTCAAATCTAGTGACTTTTAACTAAATATTATTTGGTCACCCTGTATGTTTACATATGCCTGGCGGGCATAGTTAATAAGAGCATTTGATTACATGCATACCGCCATTTAATCAACCAATCGGCTGCTTTGTTTACATTTCAAATCTAGTGACTTTCAACTAAATATAATTTGGTCACCCTGTATGTTTACATATGCTTGGCGGGCATAGTTAATAAGAGCATTTGTTTACATGCATACCGCCATTTAAATCAACCAATCGGCAGCTTTGTTTACATTTCAAATTTAGTGATTTTTAACTAAATATCATTTGGTCACTCTGTATGTTTACATATGCTTGGCGGGTATAACCAATAAGAGGATATGTTTACATGCATACCGCCATTTAAATCAAACAATCAGCTGCTTTGTATACATTTCAAATTTAGTGACCTTTAACTAAATATCATTTGGTCAACGTGTATGTCTACATATGCTTGGCTGGCATAGTTAATAAGAGCATTCGTTTACATGCATACCGCCATTTAAATCAACCATTCGACTGCTTTGATTACATTTCAAATCTAGTGACTTTTAACTAAATATTATTTGGTCACCCTGTATGTTTACATATGCTTGGCGGGCATAGTTAATAAGAGCATTTGATTACAAGCATACCGCCATTTAATCAACCAATCGGCTGCTTTGTTTACATTTCAAATCTAGTGACTTTTAACTAAATATCATTTTGTTACCCTGTATGTTTACATATGCTTGGCGGGCATACTTAATAAGAGCATTTGTTTACATGCATACCGCCATTTAAATCAACAAATCGGCTGCTTTGTTTACATTTCAAATCTAGTGACTTTTAACTAAATATCATTTGGTCCCCTGTATGTTTACATATGCTTGGGGGGCATAGCTAATAAGAGCATTTGTTTACATGCATACCGCCGTTTAAATCAACCAATCAGCTGCTTTGTTTCCATTTCAAATCTAGTGACTTTTAACTAAATATCATTTGGTTACCCTGTATGTTTACATATGCTTGCCGGGAATAAACAATAATAGGATTTGTTTACATGCATACCACCATTTAAATCAACCATTCAGCTACTTTGTTTACATTTTAAATCTAGTGACTTTTAACTAAATATCATTTGGTCACCGTGTATGTTTACATATGCTTGGCGGGCATAGTTAATAAGAGCATTTGTTTACATGCATACCGCCATTTAAATCAACCAATCGGCTGCTTTGTTTACAATTCAAATCTAGTGACTTTTAACTAAATATCATTTGGTTACCCTGTATGTTTACATATGCTTGCCGGGAATAAACAATAATAGGATTTGTTTACATGCATACCACCATTTAAATCAACCATTCAGCTACTTTGTTTACATTTTAAATCTAGTGACTTTTAACTAAATATCATTTGGTCACCGTGTATGTTTACATATGCTTGGCGAGCATAGTTAATAAGAGGATTTGTTTACATGCATACCGCCATTTAAATCAACCAATCGGCTGCTTTGTTTACATTTCAAATCTAGTGACATTTAACTAAATATCATTTGGTTACCCTGTATGTTTACATATGCTTGCCGGGAATAACCAATAATAGCATTTGTTTACATGCATACCACCATTTAAATCAACCAATCAGCTACTTTGTTTACATTTTAAATCTAGTGACTTTTAACTAAATATCATTTGGTCACCGTGTATGTTTACATATGCTTGGCGGGCATAGTTAATAAGAGCATTTGTTTACATGCATACCGCCATTTAAATCAACCAATCGGCTGCTTTGTTTACATTTCGAATTTAGTGACTTTTAACTAAATATCATTTGGTCATTCTGTATGTTTACATGTGCTTGGCGGGCATAACCAATAATAGGATTTGTTTACATGCATACCGCCATTTAAATCAACCAATCAGCTGCTTTGTTTACATTTCAAATCTAGTGACCTTTAATTAAATATCATTTGGTCACCGTGTATGTTTACATATGCTTGGCTGGCATAGTTAATAAGAGCATTTGTTTACATGCATACCGCCATTTAAATCAACCAATCGGCTGCTTTGTTTACATTTCAAATCTAGTGATTTTTAACTAAATATCATTTGGTTACCCTGTATGTTTACATATGCTTGGCGGGCATAGTTAATAAGAGCATTTGTTTACATGCATACCGCCATTTAAATCTACCAATCGGCTGCTTTGTTTATATTTCAAATCTAGTGACTTTTAACTAAACATCATTTGGTCACCCTGTATGTTTACATATGCTTGGGGGGCATAGCTAATAAGAGCATTTGTTTACATGCATACCGCCATTTAAATCAACCAATCAGCTGCTTTGTTTACATTTCAAATCTAGTGACTTTTATCTAAATATCATTTTGTCACCCTGTATGTTTACATATGCTTGGCGGGCATAACCAATAAGAGGATTTGTTTACATGCATACCGCCATTTAAATAACCCAATCAGCTGCTTTGTTTACATTTCAAATCTAGTGACTTTTAACTAAATATCATTTGGTCACCGTTAATGTTTACATATGCTTGGCTGGCATAGTTAATAAGAGCGTTTGTTTACATGCATACCGCCATTTAAATCAACCAATCGGCTGCTTTGTTTACATTTCAAACCTAGTGACTTTTAACTAAATATCATTTGGTCACCGTGTATGTTTACATATGCTTGGCTGGCATATTTAATAAGAGCATTTGTTTGCATGCATACCGCCATTTAAATTAATGAATCAGCTGCTTTGTTGACATTTCAAATCTATTGACTTTTAACTAAATATCATTTGGTCACTCTGTATGTTTACATATGCATGGCGGGCATAACCAATAAGAGGATTTGTTTACATGCATACCGTCATTTAAATCAACCAATCGGCTGCTTTGTTTCCATATAAAATCTAGTGACCTTTAACTAATTATCATTTGGTCACCCTGTATGTTTACATATGCTTGGTGGGCATAACCAATAAGAGGATTTGTTTACATGCATACCGCCATTTAAATCAACCAATTAGCTGCTTTATTTACATTTCAAATCTATTGACATTTAACTAAAAATCTTTTTGCACCGTGTATGTTTACATATGCTTGGCTGGCATAGTTAATAAGAGCATTTGTTTACATGCATACCGCCATTTAATTCAACAAATGGGCTGCTTTGTTTACATTTCAAATCTAGTGACGTTTAACTAAATATCATTTGGTCACCCTGTATGTTTACATATGCTTGGCGGGCATAGTTAATAAGAGCATTTGTTTACATGCATACCGCCATTTAAATCAACCAATCGGCTGCTTTGTTTACATTTCAAATCTAGTGACTTTTAACTAAATATCATTTGGTCACCGTGTATGTTTACATATGCTTGGCTGGCATATTTAATAAGAGCATTTGTTTGCATGCATACCGCCATTTAAATTAATGAATCAGCTGCTTTGTTGACATTTCAAATCTATTGACTTTTAACTAAATATCATTTGGTCACTCTGTATGTTTACATATGCATGGCGGGCATAACCAATAAGAGGATTTGTTTACATGCATACCGTCATTTAAATCAACCAATCGGCTGCTTTGTTTCCATATAAAATCTAGTGACCTTTAACTAATTATCATTTGGTCACCCTGTATGTTTACATATGCTTGGTGGGCATAACCAATAAGAGGATTTGTTTACATGCATACCGCCATTTAAATCAACCAATTAGCTGCTTTATTTACATTTCAAATCTAGTGACATTTAACTAAAAATCTTTTTGCACCGTGTATGTTTACATATGCTTGGCTGGCATAGTTAATAAGAGCATTTGTTTACATGCATACCGCCATTTAATTCAACAAATGGGCTGCTTGGTTTACATTTCAAATCTAGTGACTTTTAACTAAATATTATTTGGTCACCCTGTATGTTTACATATGCTTGGCGGGCATAGTTAATAAGAGCATTTGATTACATGCATACCGCCATTTAATCAACCAATCGGCTGCTTTGTTTACATTTCAAATCTAGTGACTTTCAACTAAATATCATTTGGTCACCCTGTATGTTTACATATGCTTGCCGGGAATAACCAATAAGAGGATTTTTTTACATGCATACCGCTATTTAAATCAACCAATCATCTAGTTTGTTTACATTTTAAACCTAGTGACTTTTAACTAAATATCATTTGGTCACCGTGTATGTTTACATATGCTTGGCTGCCATAGTTAATAAGAGCATTTGTTTACATGCATACCGCCATTTAAATCAACCATTCGACTGCTTTGATTACATTTCAAATCTAGTGACTTTTAACTAAATATTATTTGGTCACCCTGTATGTTTACATATGCTTGGCGGGCATAGTTAAAAAGAGCATTTGTTTACATGCATACCGCCATTTAAATCAACCAATCGGCTGCTTTGTTTCCATATAAAATCTAGTGACTTTTAACTAATTATCATTTGGTCACCCTGTATGTTTACATATGCTTGGTGGGCATAACCAATAAGAGGATTTGTTTACATGCATACCGCCATTTAATTCAACAAATCAGCTGCTTTGTTTACATTTCAAATCTAGTGACATTTAACTAAAAATCTTTTTGCACCGTGTATGTTTACATATGCTTGGCTGGCATAGTTAATAAGAGCATTTGTTTACATGCATACCGCCATTTAATTCAACAAATCGGCTGCTTGGTTTACATTTCAAATCTAGTGACTTTTAACTAAATATTATTTGGTCACTCTGTATGTTTACATATGCTTGGCGGGCATAGTTAATAAGAGCATTTGATTACATGCATACCGCCATTTAATCAACCAATCGGCTGCTTTGTTTACATTTCAAATCTAGTGACTTTCAACTAAATATCATTTGGTCACCCTGTATGTTTACATATGCTTGCCGGGAATAACCAATAAGAGGATTTGTTTACATGCATACCGCCATTTAAATCAACCATTCGACTGCTTTGTTTACATTTAAAATCTAGTGACTTTCAACTAAATATCATTTGGTCACCCTGTATGTTTAAATATGCTTGGCTGGCATAGTTAATAAGAGCATTTGTTTACATGCATACCGCCATTTAAATCAACCAATCGGCAAATTTGTTTACATTTCAAATTTAGTGATTTTTAACTAAATATCATTTGGTCACTCTGTATGTTTACATATGCTTGGCTGGCATATTTAATAAGAGCATTTGTTTGCATGCATACCGCCATTTAAATTAATGAATCAGCTGCTTTGTTGACATTTCAAATCTATTGACTTTTAACTAAATATCATTTGGTCACTCTGTATGTTTACATATGCATGGCGGGCATAACCAATAAGAGGATTTGTTTACATGCATACCGTCATTTAAATCAACCAATCGGCTGCTTTGTTTCCATATAAAATCTAGTGACCTTTAACTAATTATCATTTGGTCACCCTGTATGTTTACATATGCTTGGTGGGCATAACCAATAAGAGGATTTGTTTACATGCATACCGCCATTTAAATCAACCAATTAGCTGCTTTATTTACATTTCAAATCTAGTGACATTTAACTAAAAATCTTTTTGCACCGTGTATGTTTACATATGCTTGGCTGGCATAGTTAATAAGAGCATTTGTTTACATGCATACCGCCATTTAATTCAACAAATGGGCTGCTTGGTTTACATTTCAAATCTAGTGACTTTTAACTAAATATTATTTGGTCACCCTGTATGTTTACATATGCTTGGCGGGCATAGTTAATAAGAGCATTTGATTACATGCATACCGCCATTTAATCAACCAATCGGCTGCTTTGTTTACATTTCAAATCTAGTGACTTTCAACTAAATATCATTTGGTCACTCTGTATGTTTACATATGCTTGGCGGGTATAACCAATAAGAGGATATGTTTACATGCATACCGCCATTTAAATCAAACAATCAGCTGCTTTGTATACATTTCAAATTTAGTGACCTTTAACTAAATATCATTTGGTCAACGTGTATGTCTACATATGCTTGGCTGGCATAGTTAATAAGAGCATTCGTTTACATGCATACCGCCATTTAAATCAACCAATCGGCTGCTTTGTTTACATTTTAAATCTAGTGACTTTTAACTAAATATCATTTGGTTACCCTGTATGTTTACATATGCTTGGCGGGCATAGTTAATAAGAGCATTTGTTTACATGCATACCGCCATTTAAATCAACCAATCGGCTGATTTGTTTACATTTCAAATCTAGTGACTTTTAACTAAATATTATTTGGTCACCCTGTATGTTTACATATGCTTGGCTACCATGGTTAATAAGAGCATTTGTTTACATGCATACCGCCATTTAAATCAACCATTCGACTGCTTTGATTACATTTCAAATCTAGTGACTTTTAACTAAATATTATTTGGTCACCCTGTATGTTTACATATGCTTGGCGGGCATAGTTAATAAGAGCATTTGATTACAAGCATACCGCCATTTAATCAACCAATCGGCTGCTTTGTTTACATTTCAAATCTAGTGACTTTTAACTAAATATCATTTTGTTACCCTGTATGTTTACATATGCTTGGCGGGCATACTTAATAAGAGCATTTGTTTACATGCATACCGCCATTTAAATCAACAAATCGGCTGCTTTGTTTACATTTCAAATCTAGTGACTTTTAACTAAATATCATTTGGTCCCCTGTATGTTTACATATGCTTGGGGGGCATAGCTAATAAGAGCATTTGTTTACATGCATACCGCCGTTTAAATCAACCAATCAGCTGCTTTGTTTCCATTTCAAATCTAGTGACTTTTAACTAAATATCATTTGGTTACCCTGTATGTTTACATATGCTTGCCGGGAATAAACAATAATAGGATTTGTTTACATGCATACCAACATTTAAATCAACCATTCAGCTACTTTGTTTACATTTTAAATCTAGTGACTTTTAACTAAATATCATTTGGTCACCGTGTATGTTTACATATGCTTGGCGGGCATAGTTAATAAGAGCATTTGTTTACATGCATACCGCCATTTAAATCAACCAATCGGCTGCTTTGTTTACAATTCAAATCTAGTGACTTTTAACTAAATATCATTTGGTTACCCTGTATGTTTACATATGCTTGCCGGGAATAAACAATAATAGGATTTGTTTACATGCATACCACCATTTAAATCAACCATTCAGCTACTTTGTTTACATTTTAAATCTAGTGACTTTTAACTAAATATCATTTGGTCACCGTGTATGTTTACATATGCTTGGCGAGCATAGTTAATAAGAGGATTTGTTTACATGCATACCGCCATTTAAATCAACCAATCGGCTGCTTTGTTTACATTTCAAATCTAGTGACATTTAACTAAATATCATTTGGTTACCCTGTATGTTTACATATGCTTGCCGGGAATAACCAATAATAGCATTTGTTTACATGCATACCACCATTTAAATCAACCAATCAGCTACTTTGTTTACATTTTAAATCTAGTGACTTTTAACTAAATATCATTTGGTCACCGTGTATGTTTACATATGCTTGGCGGGCATAGTTAATAAGAGCATTTGTTTACATGCATACCGCCATTTAAATCAACCAATCGGCTGCTTTGTTTACATTTCGAATTTAGTGACTTTTAACTAAATATCATTTGGTCATTCTGTATGTTTACATGTGCTTGGCGGGCATAACCAATAATAGGATTTGTTTACATGCATACCGCCATTTAAATCAACCAATCAGCTGCTTTGTTTACATTTCAAATCTAGTGACCTTTAATTAAATATCATTTGGTCACCGTGTATGTTTACATATGCTTGGCTGGCATAGTTAATAAGAGCATTTGTTTACATGCATACCGCCATTTAAATCAACCAATCGGCTGCTTTGTTTACATTTCAAATCTAGTGATTTTTAACTAAATATCATTTGGTTACCCTGTATGTTTACATATGCTTGGCGGGCATAGTTAATAAGAGCATTTGTTTACATGCATACCGCCATTTAAATCTACCAATCGGCTGCTTTGTTTATATTTCAAATCTAGTGACTTTTAACTAAACATCATTTGGTCACCCTGTATGTTTACATATGCTTGGGGGGCATAGCTAATAAGAGCATTTGTTTACATGCATACCGCCATTTAAATCAACCAATCAGCTGCTTTGTTTACATTTCAAATCTAGTGACTTTTATCTAAATATCATTTTGTCACCCTGTATGTTTACATATGCTTGGCGGGCATAACCAATAAGAGGATTTGTTTACATGCATACCGCCATTTAAATAACCCAATCAGCTGCTTTGTTTACATTTCAAATCTAGTGACTTTTAACTAAATATCATTTGGTCACCGTTAATGTTTACATATGCTTGGCTGGCATAGTTAATAAGAGCGTTTGTTTACATGCATACCGCCATTTAAATCAACCAATCGGCTGCTTTGTTTACATTTCAAATCTAGTGACTTTTAACTAAATATCATTTGGTCACCGTGTATGTTTACATATGCTTGGCTGGCATATTTAATAAGAGCATTTGTTTGCATGCATACCGCCATTTAAATTAATGAATCAGCTGCTTTGTTGACATTTCAAATCTATTGACTTTTAACTAAATATCATTTGGTCACTCTGTATGTTTACATATGCATGGCGGGCATAACCAATAAGAGGATTTGTTTACATGAATACCGTCATTTAAATCAACCAATCGGCTGCTTTGTTTCCATATAAAATCTAGTGACCTTTAACTAATTATCATTTGGTCACCCTGTATGTTTACATATGCTTGGTGGGCATAACCAATAAGAGGATTTGTTTACATGCATACCGCCATTTAAATCAACCAATTAGCTGCTTTATTTACATTTCAAATCTAGTGACATTTAACTAAAAATCTTTTTGCACCGTGTATGTTTACATATGCTTGGCTGGCATAGTTAATAAGAGCATTTGTTTACATGCATACCGCCATTTAATTCAACAAATGGGCTGCTTTGTTTACATTTCAAATCTAGTGACGTTTAACTAAATATCATTTGGTCACCCTGTATGTTTACATATGCTTGGCGGGCATAGTTAATAAGAGCATTTGTTTACATGCATACCGCCATTTAAATCAACCAATCGGCTGCTTTGTTTACATTTCAAATCTAGTGACTTTTAACTAAATATCATTTGGTCACCGTGTATGTTTACATATGCTTGGCTGGCATATTTA
This sequence comes from Agrypnus murinus, assembly GCA_929113105.1. NCBI lineage: Eukaryota > Metazoa > Arthropoda > Insecta > Coleoptera > Elateridae > Agrypnus > Agrypnus murinus. The sequence continues at coordinate 123,715 of CAKMYN010000012.1, forward strand.
ATAAGAGCATTTGTTTGCATGCATACCGCCATTTAAATTAATGAATCAGCTGCTTTGTTGACATTTCAAATCTATTGACTTTTAACTAAATATCATTTGGTCACTCTGTATGTTTACATATGCATGGCGGGCATAACCAATAAGAGGATTTGTTTACATGCATACCGTCATTTAAATCAACCAATCGGCTGCTTTGTTTCCATATAAAATCTAGTGACCTTTAACTAATTATCATTTGGTCACCCTGTATGTTTACATATGCTTGGTGGGCATAACCAATAAGAGGATTTGTTTACATGCATACCGCCATTTAAATCAACCAATTAGCTGCTTTATTTACATTTCAAATCTAGTGACATTTAACTAAAAATCTTTTTGCACCGTGTATGTTTACATATGCTTGGCTGGCATAGTTAATAAGAGCATTTGTTTACATGCATACCGCCATTTAATTCAACAAATGGGCTGCTTGGTTTACATTTCAAATCTAGTGACTTTTAACTAAATATTATTTGGTCACCCTGTATGTTTACATATGCTTGGCGGGCATAGTTAATAAGAGCATTTGATTACATGCATACCGCCATTTAATCAACCAATCGGCTGCTTTGTTTACATTTCAAATCTAGTGACTTTCAACTAAATATCATTTGGTCACCCTGTATGTTTACATATGCTTGCCGGGAATAACCAATAAGAGGATTTTTTTACATGCATACCGCTATTTAAATCAACCAATCATCTAGTTTGTTTACATTTTAAACCTAGTGACTTTTAACTAAATATCATTTGGTCACCGTGTATGTTTACATATGCTTGGCTGCCATAGTTAATAAGAGCATTTGTTTACATGCATACCGCCATTTAAATCAACCATTCGACTGCTTTGATTACATTTCAAATCTAGTGACTTTTAACTAAATATTATTTGGTCACCCTGTATGTTTACATATGCTTGGCGGGCATAGTTAAAAAGAGCATTTGTTTACATGCATACCGCCATTTAAATCAACCAATCGGCTGCTTTGTTTCCATATAAAATCTAGTGACTTTTAACTAATTATCATTTGGTCACCCTGTATGTTTACATATGCTTGGTGGGCATAACCAATAAGAGGATTTGTTTACATGCATACCGCCATTTAAATCAACCAATTAGCTGCTTTGTTTACATTTCAAATCTAGTGACATTTAACTAAAAATCTTTTTGCACCGTGTATGTTTACATATGCTTGGCTGGCATAGTTAATAAGAGCATTTGTTTACATGCATACCGCCATTTAATTCAACAAATCGGCTGCTTGGTTTACATTTCAAATCTAGTGACTTTTAACTAAATATTATTTGGTCACTCTGTATGTTTACATATGCTTGGCGGGCATAGTTAATAAGAGCATTTGATTACATGCATACCGCCATTTAATCAACCAATCGGCTGCTTTGTTTACATTTCAAATCTAGTGACTTTTAACTAAATATCATTTGGTCACCCTGTATGTTTACATATGCTTGCCGGGAATAACCAATAAGAGGATTTGTTTACATGCATACCGCCATTTAAATCAACCATTCGACTGCTTTGTTTACATTTAAAATCTAGTGACTTTCAACTAAATATCATTTGGTCACCCTGTATGTTTAAATATGCTTGGCTGGCATAGTTAATAAGAGCATTTGTTTACATGCATACCGCCATTTAAATCAACCAATCGGCAAATTTGTTTACATTTCAAATTTAGTGATTTTTAACTAAATATCATTTGGTCACTCTGTATGTTTACATATGCTTGGCGGGCATAGTTAATAAGAGCATTTGATTACATGCATACCGCCATTTAATCAACCAATCGGCTTCTTTGTTTACATTTCAAATCTAGTGACTTTCAACTAAATATCATTTGGTCACTCTGTATGTTTACATATGCTTGGCGGGTATAACCAATAAGAGGATATGTTTACATGCATACCGCCATTTAAATCAACCAATCGGCAGCTTTGTTTACATTTCAAATTTAGTGATCTTTAACTAAATATCATTTGGTCACTCTGTATGTTTACATATGCTTGGCGGGTATAACCAATAAGAGGATATGTTTACATGCATACCGCCATTTAAATTAAACAATCAGCTGCTTTGTTTACATTTCAAATCTAGTGACCTTTAGCTAAATATCATTTGGTCACCGTGTATGTCTACATATGCTTGGCTGGCATAGTTAATAAGAGCATTTGTTTACATGCATACCGCCATTTAAATCAACAAATCGGCTGCTTTGTTTACATTTCAAATCTAGTGACTTTTAACTAAATATTATTTGGTCACCCTGTATGTTTACATATGCTTGCCGGGAATAACCAATAAGAGGATTTGTTTACATTAATACCGCTATTTAAATCAACCAATCGGCTGCTTTGTTTACATTTTAAATCTAGTGACTTTTAACTAAATATCATTTGGTCACCGTGTATGTTTACATATGCTTGGCGGGCATAGTTAATAAGAGCATTTGTTTACATGCATACCGCCATTTAAATCAACCAATCGGCTGCTTTGTTTACATTTCAAATTTAGTGACTTTTAACTAAATATCATTTGGTCACTCTGTATGTTTACATATGCTTGGCGGGCATAACCAATAATAGGATTTGTTTACATGCATACCGCCATTTAAATCAACCAATCAGCTGCTTTGATTACATTTCAAATCTAGTGACCTTTAACTAAATATCATTTAGTCACCGTGTATGTTTACATATGCTTGGCTGGCATAGTTAATAAGAGCACTTGTTTACATGCATACCGCCATTTAGATCAACCAATCGGCTGCTTTGATTACATTTCAAATCTAGTGACTTTTAACTAAATATTATTTGGTCACCCTGTATGTTTACATATGCTTGGCGGGCATAGTTAATAAGAGCATTTGATTACATGCATACCGCCATTTAATCAACCAATCGGCTGCTTTGTTTACATTTCAAATCTAGTGACTTTCAACTAAATATCATTTGGTCACCCTGTATGTTTACATATGCTTGGCGGGCATAGTTAATAAGAGCATTTGTTTACATGCATACAGCCATTTAAATCAACCAATCGGCAGCTTTGTTTACATTTCAAATTTAGTGATTTTTAACTAAATATCATTTGGTCACTCTGTATGTTTACATATGCTTGGCGGGTATAACCAATAAGAGGATATGTTTACATGCATACCGCCATTTAAATCAAACAATCAGCTGCTTTGTTTACATTTCAAATTTAGTGACCTTTAACTAAATATCATTTGGTCACCGTGTATGTCTACATATGCTTGGCTGGCATAGTTAATAAGAGCATTCGTTTACATGCATACCGCCATTTAAATCAACCAATCGGCTGCTTTGTTTACATTTCAAATATAGTGACTTTTAACTAAATATCATTTGGTTACCCTGTATGTTTACATATGCTTGGCGGGCATAGTTAATAAGAGCATTTGTTTACATGCATACCGCAATTTAAATCAACCAATCGGCTGATTTGTTTACATTTCAAATCTAGTGACTTTTAACTAAATATTATTTGGTCACCCTGTATGTTTACATATGCTTGGCGGGCATAGTTAATAAGAGCATTTGATTACAAGCATACCGCCATTTAATCAACCAATCGGCTGCTTTGTTTACATTTCAAATCTAGTGACTTTTAACTAAATATCATTTTGTTACCCTGTATGTTTACATATGCTTGGCGGGCATAGTTAATAAGAGCATTTGTTTACATGCATACCGCCATTTAAATCAACCAATCTGCTGATTTGTTTCATTTCAAATCTAGTGACTTTTAACTAAATATTATTTGGTCACCCTGTATGTTTACATATGCTTGGCGGGCATAGTTAATAAGAGCATTTGATTACAAGCATACCGCCATTTAATCAACCAATCGGCTGCTTTGTTTACATTTCAAATCTAGTGACTTTTAACTAAATATCATTTGGTCCCCTGTATGTTTACATATGCTTGGGGGGCATAGCTAATAAGAGCATTTGTTTACATGCATACCGCCGTTTAAATCAACCAATCAGCTGCTTTGTTTCCATTTCAAATCTAGTGACTTTTAACTAAATATCATTTGGTCACCGTGTATGTTTACATATGCTTGGCGGGCATAGTTAATAAGAGCATTTGTTTACATGCATACCGCCATTTAAATCAACCAATCGGCTGCTTTGTTTACAATTCAAATCTAGTTACTTTTAACTAAATATCATTTGGTTACCCTATATGTTTACATATGCTTGCCGGGAATAAAAAATAATAGGATTTGTTTACATGCATACCACCATTTAAATCAACAATTCAGCTACTTTGTTTACATTTTAAATCAAGTGACTTTTAACTAAATATCATTTGGTTACCCTGTATGTTTACATATGCTTGCCGGGAATAACTAATAATAGGATTTGTTTACATGCATACCACCATTTAAATCAACCAATCAGCTACTTTGTTTACATTTTAAATCTAGTGACTTTTAACTAAATATCATTTGGTCACCGTGTATGTTTACATATGCTTGGCGGGCATAGTTAATAAGAACATTTGTTTACATGCATACCGCCATTTAAATCAACCAATCGGCTGCTTTGTTTACATTTCGAATTTAGTGACTTTTAACTAAATATCATTTGGTCACTCTGTACGTTTACATATGCTTGGCGGGCATAACCAATAAGAGGATTTGTTTACATGCATACCGCCATTTAAATCAACCAATTAGCTGCTTTGTTTACATTTCAAATCTAGTGACTTTTAACTAAATATCATTTTGCACCGTGTATGTTTACATATGCTTGGCTGGCATAGTTAATAAGAGCATTTGTTTACATGCATACCGCCATTTAAATCAACAAATCGGCTGCTTGGTTTACATTTCAAATCTAGTGACTTTTAACTAAATATTATTTGGTCACCCTGTAGGTTTACATATGCTTGCCGGGAATAACCAATAAGAGGATTTGTTTACATGCATACCGCTATTTAAATCAACCAATCGGCTGCTTTGTTTACATTTTAAATCTAGTGACTTTTAACTAAATATCATTTGGTCACCGTGTATGTTTACATATGCTTGGCTACCATGGTTAATAAGAGCATTTGTTTACATGCATAACGCCATTTAAATCAACCATTCGACTGCTTTGATTACATTTCAAATCTAGTGACTTTTAACTAAATATTATTTGGTCACCCTGTATGTTTACATATGCCTGGCGGGCATAGTTAATAAGAGCATTTGATTACATGCATACCGCCATTTAATCAACCAATCGGCTGCTTTGTTTACATTTCAAATCTAGTGACTTTCAACTAAATATAATTTGGTCACCCTGTATGTTTACATATGCTTGGCGGGCATAGTTAATAAGAGCATTTGTTTACATGCATACCGCCATTTAAATCAACCAATCGGCAGCTTTGTTTACATTTCAAATTTAGTGATTTTTAACTAAATATCATTTGGTCACTCTGTATGTTTACATATGCTTGGCGGGTATAACCAATAAGAGGATATGTTTACATGCATACCGCCATTTAAATCAAACAATCAGCTGCTTTGTATACATTTCAAATTTAGTGACCTTTAACTAAATATCATTTGGTCAACGTGTATGTCTACATATGCTTGGCTGGCATAGTTAATAAGAGCATTCGTTTACATGCATACCGCCATTTAAATCAACCAATCGGCTGCTTTGTTTACATTTTAAATCTAGTGACTTTTAACTAAATATCATTTGGTTACCCTGTATGTTTACATATGCTTGGCGGGCATAGTTAATAAGAGCATTTGTTTACATGCATACCGCCATTTAAATCAACCAATCGGCTGATTTGTTTACATTTCAAATCTAGTGACTTTTAACTAAATATTATTTGGTCACCCTGTATGTTTACATATGCTTGGCTACCATGGTTAATAAGAGCATTTGTTTACATGCATACCGCCATTTAAATCAACCATTCGACTGCTTTGATTACATTTCAAATCTAGTGACTTTTAACTAAATATTATTTGGTCACCCTGTATGTTTACATATGCTTGGCGGGCATAGTTAATAAGAGCATTTGATTACAAGCATACCGCCATTTAATCAACCAATCGGCTGCTTTGTTTACATTTCAAATCTAGTGACTTTTAACTAAATATCATTTTGTTACCCTGTATGTTTACATATGCTTGGCGGGCATACTTAATAAGAGCATTTGTTTACATGCATACCGCCATTTAAATCAACAAATCGGCTGCTTTGTTTACATTTCAAATCTAGTGACTTTTAACTAAATATCATTTGGTCCCCTGTATGTTTACATATGCTTGGGGGGCATAGCTAATAAGAGCATTTGTTTACATGCATACCGCCGTTTAAATCAACCAATCAGCTGCTTTGTTTCCATTTCAAATCTAGTGACTTTTAACTAAATATCATTTGGTTACCCTGTATGTTTACATATGCTTGCCGGGAATAAACAATAATAGGATTTGAAATAAATAAAGATTATTAAAAGTTTCACAGTTTTATTAAAATATACCTGACAAATCTAGTCAGGTATATTTTAATAAAACTGTGAAACTTTTAATAATCTTTATTTATTTCATGATTATGGAGTTCCACAAAATAAGGCTGGAAACAATAAACAAAAAAATAATAGGATTTGTTTACATGCATACCACCATTTAAATCAACCATTCAGCTACTTTGTTTACATTTTAAATCTAGTGACTTTTAACTAAATATCATTTGGTCACCGTGTATGTTTACATATGCTTGGCGGGCATAGTTAATAAGAGCATTTGTTTACATGCATACCGCCATTTAAATCAACCAATCGGCTGCTTTGTTTACAATTCAAATCTAGTGACTTTTAACTAAATATCATTTGGTTACCCTGTATGTTTACATATGCTTGCCGGGAATAAACAATAATAGGATTTGTTTACATGCATACCACCATTTAAATCAACCATTCAGCTACTTTGTTTACATTTTAAATCTAGTGACTTTTAACTAAATATCATTTGGTCACCGTGTATGTTTACATATGCTTGGCGAGCATAGTTAATAAGAGGATTTGTTTACATGCATACCGCCATTTAAATCAACCAATCGGCTGCTTTGTTTACATTTCAAATCTAGTGACATTTAACTAAATATCATTTGGTTACCCTGTATGTTTACATATGCTTGCCGGGAATAACCAATAATAGCATTTGTTTACATGCATACCACCATTTAAATCAACCAATCAGCTACTTTGTTTACATTTTAAATCTAGTGACTTTTAACTAAATATCATTTGGTCACCGTGTATGTTTACATATGCTTGGCGGGCATAGTTAATAAGAGCATTTGTTTACATGCATACCGCCATTTAAATCAACCAATCGGCTGCTTTGTTTACATTTCGAATTTAGTGACTTTTAACTAAATATCATTTGGTCATTCTGTATGTTTACATGTGCTTGGCGGGCATAACCAATAATAGGATTTGTTTACATGCATACCGCCATTTAAATCAACCAATCAGCTGCTTTGTTTACATTTCAAATCTAGTGACCTTTAACTAAATATCATTTGGTCACCGTGTATGTTTACATATGCTTGGCTGGCATAGTTAATAAGAGCATTTGTTTACATGCATACCGCCATTTAAATCCACCAATCGGCTGCTTTGTTTACATTTCAAATCTAGTGATTTTTAACTAAATATCATTTGGTTACCCTGTATGTTTACATATGCTTGGCGGGCATAGTTAATAAGAGCATTTGTTTACATGCATACCGCCATTTAAATCTACCAATCGGCTGCTTTGTTTATATTTCAAATCTAGTGACTTTTAACTAAACATCATTTGGTCACCCTGTATGTTTACATATGCTTGGGGGGCATAGCTAATAAGAGCATTTGTTTACATGCATACCGCCATTTAAATCAACCAATCAGCTGCTTTGTTTACATTTCAAATCTAGTGACTTTTATCTAAATATCATTTTGTCACCCTGTATGTTTACATATGGTTGGCGGGCATAACCAATAAGAGGATTTGTTTACATGCATACCGCCATTTAAATAACCCAATCAGCTGCTTTGTTTACATTTCAAATCTAGTGACTTTTAACTAAATATCATTTGGTCACCGTTAATGTTTACATATGCTTGGCTGGCATAGTTAATAAGAGCGTTTGTTTACATGCATACCGCCATTTAAATCAACCAATCGGCGGCTTTGTTTACATTTCAAATCTAGTGACGTTTAACTAAATATCATTTGGTCACCCTGTATGTTTACATATGCTTGGCGGGCATAGTTAATAAGAGCATTTGTTTACATGCATACCGCCATTTAAATCAACCAATCGGCTGCTTTGTTTACATTTCAAATCTAGTGACTTTTAACTAAATATCATTTGGTCACCGTGTATGTTTACATATGCTTGGCTGGCATATTTAATAAGAGCATTTGTTTGCATGCATACCGCCATTTAAATTAATGAATCAGCTGCTTTGTTGACATTTCAAATCTATTGACTTTTAACTAAATATCATTTGGTCACTCTCTATGTTTACATATGCATGGCGGGCATAACCAATAAGAGGATTTGTTTACATGCATACCGTCATTTAAATCAACCAATCGGCTGCTTTGTTTCCATATAAAATCTAGTGACCTTTAACTAATTATCATTTGGTCACCCTGTATGTTTACATATGCTTGGTGGGCATAACCAATAAGAGGATTTGTTTACATGCATACCGCCATTTAAATCAACCAATTAGCTGCTTTATTTACATTTCAAATCTAGTGACATTTAACTAAAAATCTTTTTGCACCGTGTATGTTTACATATGCTTGGCTGGCATAGTTAATAAGAGCATTTGTTTACATGCATACCGCCATTTAATTCAACAAATGGGCTGCTTGGTTTACATTTCAAATCTAGTGACTTTTAACTAAATATTATTTGGTCACCCTGTATGTTTACATATGCTTGGCGGGCATAGTTAATAAGAGCATTTGATTACATGCATACCGCCATTTAATCAACCAATCGGCTGCTTTGTTTACATTTCAAATCTAGTGACTTTCAACTAAATATCATTTGGTCACCCTGTATGTTTACATATGCTTGCCGGGAATAACCAATAAGAGGATTTTTTTACATGCATACCGCTATTTAAATCAACCAATCATCTAGTTTGTTTACATTTTAAACCTAGTGACTTTTAACTAAATATCATTTGGTCACCGTGTATGTTTACATATGCTTGGCTGCCATAGTTAATAAGAGCATTTGTTTACATGCATACCGCCATTTAAATCAACCATTAGACTGCTTTGATTACATTTCAAATCTAGTGACTTTTAACTAAATATTATTTGGTCACCCTGTATGTTTACATATGCTTGGCGGGCATAGTTAAAAAGAGCATTTGTTTACATGCATACCGCCATTTAAATCAACCAATCGGCTGCTTTGTTTCCATATAAAATCTAGTGACTTTTAACTAATTATCATTTGGTCACCCTGTATGTTTACATATGCTTGGTGGGCATAACCAATAAGAGGATTTGTTTACATGCATACCGCCTTTTAAATCAACCAATTAGCTGCTTTGTTTACATTTCAAATCTAGTGACATTAAACTAAAAATCTTTTTGCACCGTGTATGTTTACATATGCTTGGCTGGCATAGTTAATAAGAGCATTTGTTTACATGCATACCGCCATTTAATTCAACAAATCGGCTGCTTGGTTTACATTTCAAATCTAGTGACTTTTAACTAAATATTATTTGGTCACTCTGTATGTTTACATATGCTTGGCGGGCATAGTTAATAAGAGCATTTGATTACATGCATACCGCCATTTAATCAACCAATCGGCTGCTTTGTTTACATTTCAAATCTAGTGACTTTCAACTAAATATCATTTGGTCACCCTGTATGTTTACATATGCTTGCCGGGAATAACCAATAAGAGGATTTGTTTACATGCATACCGCCATTTAAATCAACCATTCGACTGCTTTGTTTACATTTAAAATCTAGTGACTTTCAACTAAATATCATTTGGTCACCCTGTATGTTTAAATATGCTTGGCTGGCATAGTTAATAAGAGCATTTGTTTACATGCATACCGCCATTTAAATCAACCAATCGGCAAATTTGTTTACATTTCAAATTTAGTGATTTTTAACTAAATATCATTTGGTCACTCTGTATGTTTACATATGCTTGGCTGGCATATTTAATAAGAGCATTTGTTTGCATGCATACCGCCATTTAAATTAATGAATCAGCTGCTTTGTTGACATTTCAAATCTATTGACTTTTAACTAAATATCATTTGGTCACTCTGTATGTTTACATATGCATGGCGGGCATAACCAATAAGAGGATTTGTTTACATGCATACCGTCATTTAAATCAACCAATCGGCTGCTTTGTTTCCATATAAAATCTAGTGACCTTTAACTAATTATCATTTGGTCACCCTGTATGTTTACATATGCTTGGTGGGCATAACCAATAAGAGGATTTGTTTACATGCATACCGCCATTTAAATCAACCAATTAGCTGCTTTATTTACATTTCAAATCTAGTGACATTTAACTAAAAATCTTTTTGCACCGTGTATGTTTACATATGCTTGGCTGGCATAGTTAATAAGAGCATTTGTTTACATGCATACCGCCATTTAATTCAACAAATGGGCTGCTTGGTTTACATTTCAAATCTAGTGACTTTTAACTAAATATTATTTGGTCACCCTGTATGTTTACATATGCTTGGCGGGCATAGTTAATAAGAGCATTTGATTACATGCATACCGCCATTTAATCAACCAATCGGCTGCTTTGTTTACATTTCAAATCTAGTGACTTTCAACTAAATATCATTTGGTCACTCTGTATGTTTACATATGCTTGGCGGGTATAACCAATAAGAGGATATGTTTACATGCATACCGCCATTTAAATCAAACAATCAGCTGCTTTGTATACATTTCAAATTTAGTGACCTTTAACTAAATATCATTTGGTCAACGTGTATGTCTACATATGCTTGGCTGGCATAGTTAATAAGAGCATTCGTTTACATGCATACCGCCATTTAAATCAACCAATCGGCTGCTTTGTTTACATTTTAAATCTAGTGACTTTTAACTAAATATCATTTGGTTACCCTGTATGTTTACATATGCTTGGCGGGCATAGTTAATAAGAGCATTTGTTTACATGCATACCGCCATTTAAATCAACCAATCGGCTGATTTGTTTACATTTCAAATCTAGTGACTTTTAACTAAATATTATTTGGTCACCCTGTATGTTTACATATGCTTGGCTACCATGGTTAATAAGAGCATTTGTTTACATGCATACCGCCATTTAAATCAACCATTCGACTGCTTTGATTACATTTCAAATCTAGTGACTTTTAACTAAATATTATTTGGTCACCCTGTATGTTTACATATGCTTGGCGGGCATAGTTAATAAGAGCATTTGATTACAAGCATACCGCCATTTAATCAACCAATCGGCTGCTTTGTTTACATTTCAAATCTAGTGACTTTTAACTAAATATCATTTTGTTACCCTGTATGTTTACATATGCTTGGCGGGCATACTTAATAAGAGCATTTGTTTACATGCATACCGCCATTTAAATCAACAAATCGGCTGCTTTGTTTACATTTCAAATCTAGTGACTTTTAACTAAATATCATTTGGTCCCCTGTATGTTTACATATGCTTGGGGGGCATAGCTAATAAGAGCATTTGTTTACATGCATACCGCCGTTTAAATCAACCAATCAGCTGCTTTGTTTCCATTTCAAATCTAGTGACTTTTAACTAAATATCATTTGGTTACCCTGTATGTTTACATATGCTTGCCGGGAATAAACAATAATAGGATTTGTTTACATGCATACCACCATTTAAATCAACCATTCAGCTACTTTGTTTACATTTTAAATCTAGTGACTTTTAACTAAATATCATTTGGTCACCGTGTATGTTTACATATGCTTGGCGGGCATAGTTAATAAGAGCATTTGTTTACATGCATACCGCCATTTAAATCAACCAATCGGCTGCTTTGTTTACAATTCAAATCTAGTGACTTTTAACTAAATATCATTTGGTTACCCTGTATGTTTACATATGCTTGCCGGGAATAAACAATAATAGGATTTGTTTACATGCATACCACCATTTAAATCAACCATTCAGCTACTTTGTTTACATTTTAAATCTAGTGACTTTTAACTAAATATCATTTGGTCACCGTGTATGTTTACATATGCTTGGCGAGCATAGTTAATAAGAGCATTTGTTTACATGCATACCGCCATTTAAATCAACCAATCGGCTGCTTTGTTTACATTTCAAATCTAGTGACATTTAACTAAATATCATTTGGTTACCCTGTATGTTTACATATGCTTGCCGGGAATAACCAATAATAGCATTTGTTTACATGCATACCACCATTTAAATTAACCAATCAGCTACTTTGTTTACATTTTAAATCTAGTGACTTTTAACTAAATATCATTTGGTCACCGTGTATGTTTACATATGCTTGGCGGGCATAGTTAATAAGAGCATTTGTTTACATGCATACCGCCATTTAAATCAACCAATCGGCTGCTTTGTTTACATTTCGAATTTAGTGACTTTTAACTAAATATCATTTGGTCATTCTGTATGTTTACATGTGCTTGGCGGGCATAACCAATAATAGGATTTGTTTACATGCATACCGCCATTTAAATCAACCAATCAGCTGCTTTGTTTACATTTCAAATCTAGTGACCTTTAATTAAATATCATTTGGTCACCGTGTATGTTTACATATGCTTGGCTGGCATAGTTAATAAGAGCATTTGTTTACATGCATACCGCCATTTAAATCAACCAATCGGCTGCTTTGTTTACATTTCAAATCTAGTGATTTTTAACTAAATATCATTTGGTTACCCTGTATGTTTACATATGCTTGGCGGGCATAGTTAATAAGAGCATTTGTTTACATGCATACCGCCATTTAAATCTACCAATCGGCTGCTTTGTTTATATTTCAAATCTAGTGACTTTTAACTAAACATCATTTGGTCACCCTGTATGTTTACATATGCTTGGGGGGCATAGCTAATAAGAGCATTTGTTTACATGCATACCGCCATTTAAATCAACCAATCAGCTGCTTTGTTTACATTTCAAATCTAGTGACTTTTATCTAAATATCATTTTGTCACCCTGTATGTTTACATATGCTTGGCGGGCATAACCAATAAGAGGATTTGTTTACATGCATACCGCCATTTAAATAACCCAATCAGCTGCTTTGTTTACATTTCAAATCTAGTGACTTTTAACTAAATATCATTTGGTCACCGTTAATGTTTACATATGCTTGGCTGGCATAGTTAATAAGAGCGTTTGTTTACATGCATACCGCCATTTAAATCAACCAATCGGCTGCTTTGTTTACATTTCAAATCTAGTGACTTTTAACTAAATATCATTTGGTCACCGTGTATGTTTACATATGCTTGGCTGGCATATTTAATAAGAGCATTTGTTTGCATGCATACCGCCATTTAAATTAATGAATCAGCTGCTTTGTTGACATTTCAAATCTATTGACTTTTAACTAAATATCATTTGGTCACTCTGTATGTTTACATATGCATGGCGGGCATAACCAATAAGAGGATTTGTTTACATGCATACCGTCATTTAAATCAACCAATCGGCTGCTTTGTTTCCATATAAAATCTAGTGACCTTTAACTAATTATCATTTGGTCACCCTGTATGTTTACATATGCTTGGTGGGCATAACCAATAAGAGGATTTGTTTACATGCATACCGCCATTTAAATCAACCAATTAGCTGCTTTATTTACATTTCAAATCTAGTGACATTTAACTAAAAATCTTTTTGCACCGTGTATGTTTACATATGCTTGGCTGGCATAGTTAATAAGAGCATTTGTTTACATGCATACCGCCATTTAATTCAACAAATGGGCTGCTTTGTTTACATTTCAAATCTAGTGACGTTTAACTAAATATCATTTGGTCACCCTGTATGTTTACATATGCTTGCCGGGAATAACCAATAAGAGGATTTTTTTACATGCATACCGCTATTTAAATCAACCAATCATCTAGTTTGTTTACATTTTAAACCTAGTGACTTTTAACTAAATATCATTTGGTCACCGTGTATGTTTACATATGCTTGGCTGCCATAGTTAATAAGAGCATTTGTTTACATGCATACCGCCATTTAAATCAACCATTCGACTGCTTTGATTACATTTCAAATCTAGTGACTTTTAACTAAATATTATTTGGTCACCCTGTATGTTTACATATGCTTGGCGGGCATAGTTAAAAAGAGCATTTGTTTACATGCATACCGCCATTTAAATCAACCAATCGGCTGCTTTGTTTCCATATAAAATCTAGTGACTTTTAACTAATTATCATTTGGTCACCCTGTATGTTTACATATGCTTGGTGGGCATAACCAATAAGAGGATTTGTTTACATGCATACCGCCATTTAAATCAACCAATTAGCTGCTTTGTTTACATTTCAAATCTAGTGACATTTAACTAAAAATCTTTTTGCACCGTGTATGTTTACATATGCTTGGCTGGCATAGTTAATAAGAGCATTTGTTTACATGCATACCGCCATTTAATTCAACAAATCGGCTGCTTGGTTTACATTTCAAATCTAGTGACTTTTAACTAAATATTATTTGGTCACTCTGTATGTTTACATATGCTTGGCGGGCATAGTTAATAAGAGCATTTGATTACATGCATACCGCCATTTAATCAACCAATCGGCTGCTTTGTTTACATTTCAAATCTAGTGACTTTCAACTAAATATCATTTGGTCACCCTGTATGTTTACATATGCTTGCCGGGAATAACCAATAAGAGGATTTGTTTACATGCATACCGCCATTTAAATCAACCATTCGACTGCTTTGTTTACATTTAAAATCTAGTGACTTTCAACTAAATATCATTTGGTCACCCTGTATGTTTAAATATGCTTGGCTGGCATAGTTAATAAGAGCATTTGTTTACATGCATACCGCCATTTAAATCAACCAATCGGCAAATTTGTTTACATTTCAAATTTAGTGATTTTTAACTAAATATCATTTGGTCACTCTGTATGTTTACATATGCTTGGCGGGCATAGTTAATAAGAGCATTTGATTACATGCATACCGCCATTTAATCAACCAATCGGCTTCTTTGTTTACATTTCAAATCTAGTGACTTTCAACTAAATATCATTTGGTCACTCTGTATGTTTACATATGCTTGGCGGGTATAACCAATAAGAGGATATGTTTACATGCATACCGCCATTTAAATCAACCAATCGGCAGCTTTGTTTACATTTCAAATTTAGTGATCTTTAACTAAATATCATTTGGTCACTCTGTATGTTTACATATGCTTGGCGGGTATAACCAATAAGAGGATATGTTTACATGCATACCGCCATTTAAATTAAACAATCAGCTGCTTTGTTTACATTTCAAATCTAGTGACCTTTAGCTAAATATCATTTGGTCACCGTGTATGTCTACATATGCTTGGCTGGCATAGTTAATAAGAGCATTTGTTTACATGCATACCGCCATTTAAATCAACAAATCGGCTGCTTGGTTTACATTTCAAATCTAGTGACTTTTAACTAAATATTATTTGGTCACCCTGTATGTTTACATATGCTTGCCGGGAATAACCAATAAGAGGATTTGTTTACATTAATACCGCTATTTAAATCAACCAATCGGCTGCTTTGTTTACATTTTAAATCTAGTGACTTTTAACTAAATATCATTTGGTCACCGTGTATGTCTACATATGCTTGGCTGGCATAGTTAATAAGAGCATTTGTTTACATGCATACCGCCATTTAAATCAACAAATCGGCTGCTTGGTTTACATTTCAAATCTAGTGACTTTTAACTAAATATTATTTGGTCACCCTGTATGTTTACATATGCTTGCCGGGAATAACCAATAAGAGGATTTGTTTACATTAATACCGCTATTTAAATCAACCAATCGGCTGCTTTGTTTACATTTTAAATCTAGTGACCTTTAGCTAAATATCATTTGGTCACCGTGTATGTCTACATATGCTTGGCGGGCATAGTTAATAAGAGCATTTGTTTACATGCATACCGCCATTTAAATCAACCAATCGGCTGCTTTGTTTACATTTCAAATTTAGTGACTTTTAACTAAATATCATTTGGTCACTCTGTATGTTTACATATGCTTGGCGGGCATAACCAATAATAGGATTTGTTTACATGCATACCGCCATTTAAATCAACCAATCAGCTGCTTTGATTACATTTCAAATCTAGTGACCTTTAACTAAATATCATTTAGTCACCGTGTATGTTTACATATGCTTGGCTGGCATAGTTAATAAGAGCACTTGTTTACATGCATACCGCCATTTAGATCAACCAATCGGCTGCTTTGATTACATTTCAAATCTAGTGACTTTTAACTAAATATTATTTGGTCACCCTGTATGTTTACATATGCTTGGCGGGCATAGTTAATAAGAGCATTTGATTACATGCATACCGCCATTTAATCAACCAATCGGCTGCTTTGTTTACATTTCAAATCTAGTGACTTTCAACTAAATATCATTTGGTCACCCTGTATGTTTACATATGCTTGGCGGGCATAGTTAATAAGAGCATTTGTTTACATGCATACAGCCATTTAAATCAACCAATCGGCAGCTTTGTTTACATTTCAAATTTAGTGATTTTTAACTAAATATCATTTGGTCACTCTGTATGTTTACATATGCTTGGCGGGTATAACCAATAAGAGGATATGTTTACATGCATACCGCCATTTAAATCAAACAATCAGCTGCTTTGTTTACATTTCAAATTTAGTGACCTTTAACTAAATATCATTTGGTCACCGTGTATGTCTACATATGCTTGGCTGGCATAGTTAATAAGAGCATTCGTTTACATGCATACCGCCATTTAAATCAACCAATCGGCTGCTTTGTTTACATTTCAAATATAGTGACTTTTAACTAAATATCATTTGGTTACCCTGTATGTTTACATATGCTTGGCGGGCATAGTTAATAAGAGCATTTGTTTACATGCATACCGCAATTTAAATCAACCAATCGGCTGATTTGTTTACATTTCAAATCTAGTGACTTTTAACTAAATATTATTTGGTCACCCTGTATGTTTACATATGCTTGGCGGGCATAGTTAATAAGAGCATTTGATTACAAGCATACCGCCATTTAATCAACCAATCGGCTGCTTTGTTTACATTTCAAATCTAGTGACTTTTAACTAAATATCATTTGGTCCCCTGTATGTTTACATATGCTTGGGGGGCATAGCTAATAAGAGCATTTGTTTACATGCATACCGCCGTTTAAATCAACCAATCAGCTGCTTTGTTTCCATTTCAAATCTAGTGACTTTTAACTAAATATCATTTGGTCACCGTGTATGTTTACATATGCTTGGCGGGCATAGTTAATAAGAGCATTTGTTTACATGCATACCTCCATTTAAATCAACCAATCGGCTGCTTTGTTTACAATTCAAATCTAGTTACTTTTAACTAAATATCATTTGGTTACCCTATATGTTTACATATGCTTGCCGGGAATAAACAATAATAGGATTTGTTTACATGCATACCACCATTTAAATCAACAATTCAGCTACTTTGTTTACATTTTAAATCAAGTGACTTTTAACTAAATATCATTTGGTTACCCTGTATGTTTACATATGCTTGCCGGGAATAACTAATAATAGGATTTGTTTACATGCATGCCACCATTTAAATCAACCAATCAGCTACTTTGTTTACATTTTAAATCTAGTGACTTTTAACTAAATATCATTTGGTCACCGTGTATGTTTACATATGCTTGGCGGGCATAGTTAATAAGAACATTTGTTTACATGCATACCGCCATTTAAATCAACCAATCGGCTGCTTTGTTTACATTTCGAATTTAGTGACTTTTAACTAAATATCATTTGGTCACTCTGTACGTTTACATATGCTTGGCGGGCATAACCAATAAGAGGATTTGTTTACATGCATACCGCCATTTAAATCAACCAATTAGCTGCTTTGTTTACATTTCAAATCTAGTGACTTTTAACTAAATATCATTTTGCACCGTGTATGTTTACATATGCTTGGCTGGCATAGTTAATAAGAGCATTTGTTTACATGCATACCGCCATTTAAATCAACAAATCGGCTGCTTGGTTTACATTTCAAATCTAGTGACTTTTAACTAAATATTATTTGGTCACCCTGTAGGTTTACATATGCTTGCCGGGAATAACCAATAAGAGGATTTGTTTACATGCATACCGCTATTTAAATCAACCAATCGGCTGCTTTGTTTACATTTTAAATCTAGTGACTTTTAACTAAATATCATTTGGTCACCGTGTATGTTTACATATGCTTGGCTACCATGGTTAATAAGAGCATTTGTTTACATGCATAACGCCATTTAAATCAACCATTCGACTGCTTTGATTACATTTCAAATCTAGTGACTTTTAACTAAATATTATTTGGTCACCCTGTATGTTTACATATGCCTGGCGGGCATAGTTAATAAGAGCATTTGATTACATGCATACCGCCATTTAATCAACCAATCGGCTGCTTTGTTTACATTTCAAATCTAGTGACTTTCAACTAAATATAATTTGGTCACCCTGTATGTTTACATATGCTTGGCGGGCATAGTTAATAAGAGCATTTGTTTACATGCATACCGCCATTTAAATCAACCAATCGGCAGCTTTGTTTACATTTCAAATTTAGTGATTTTTAACTAAATATCATTTGGTCACTCTGTATGTTTACATATGCTTGGCGGGTATAACCAATAAGAGGATATGTTTACATGCATACCGCCATTTAAATCAAACAATCAGCTGCTTTGTATACATTTCAAATTTAGTGACCTTTAACTAAATATCATTTGGTCAACGTGTATGTCTACATATGCTTGGCTGGCATAGTTAATAAGAGCATTCGTTTACATGCATACCGCCATTTAAATCAACCAATCGGCTGCTTTGTTTACATTTTAAATCTAGTGACTTTTAACTAAATATCATTTGGTTACCCTGTATGTTTACATATGCTTGGCGGGCATAGTTAATAAGAGCATTTGTTTACATGCATACCGCCATTTAAATCAACCAATCGGCTGATTTGTTTACATTTCAAATCTAGTGACTTTTAACTAAATATTATTTGGTCACCCTGTATGTTTACATATGCTTGGCTACCATGGTTAATAAGAGCATTTGTTTACATGCATACCGCCATTTAAATCAACCATTCGACTGCTTTGATTACATTTCAAATCTAGTGACTTTTAACTAAATATTATTTGGTCACCCTGTATGTTTACATATGCTTGGCGGGCATAGTTAATAAGAGCATTTGATTACAAGCATACCGCCATTTAATCAACCAATCGGCTGCTTTGTTTACATTTCAAATCTAGTGACTTTTAACTAAATATCATTTTGTTACCCTGTATGTTTACATATGCTTGGCGGGCATACTTAATAAGAGCATTTGTTTACATGCATACCGCCATTTAAATCAACAAATCGGCTGCTTTGTTTACATTTCAAATCTAGTGACTTTTAACTAAATATCATTTGGTCCCCTGTATGTTTACATATGCTTGGGGGGCATAGCTAATAAGAGCATTTGTTTACATGCATACCGCCGTTTAAATCAACCAATCAGCTGCTTTGTTTCCATTTCAAATCTAGTGACTTTTAACTAAATATCATTTGGTTACCCTGTATGTTTACATATGCTTGCCGGGAATAAACAATAAGAGGATTTGAAATAAATAAAGATTATTAAAAGTTTCACAGTTTTATTAAAATATACCTGACAAATCTAGTCAGGTATATTTTAATAAAACTGTGAAACTTTTAATAATCTTTATTTATTTCATGATTATGGAGTTCCACAAAATAAGGCTGGAAACAATAAACAAAAAAATAATAGGATTTGTTTACATGCATACCACCATTTAAATCAACCATTCAGCTACTTTGTTTACATTTTAAATCTAGTGACTTTTAACTAAATATCATTTGGTCACCGTGTATGTTTACATATGCTTGGCGGGCATAGTTAATAAGAGCATTTGTTTACATGCATACCGCCATTTAAATCAACCAATCGGCTGCTTTGTTTACAATTCAAATCTAGTGACTTTTAACTAAATATCATTTGGTTACCCTGTATGTTTACATATGCTTGCCGGGAATAAACAATAATAGGATTTGTTTACATGCATACCACCATTTAAATCAACCATTCAGCTACTTTGTTTACATTTTAAATCTAGTGACTTTTAACTAAATATCATTTGGTCACCGTGTATGTTTACATATGCTTGGCGAGCATAGTTAATAAGAGGATTTGTTTACATGCATACCGCCATTTAAATCAACCAATCGGCTGCTTTGTTTACATTTCAAATCTAGTGACATTTAACTAAATATCATTTGGTTACCCTGTATGTTTACATATGCTTGCCGGGAATAACCAATAATAGCATTTGTTTACATGCATACCACCATTTAAATCAACCAATCAGCTACTTTGTTTACATTTTAAATCTAGTGACTTTTAACTAAATATCATTTGGTCACCGTGTATGTTTACATATGCTTGGCGGGCATAGTTAATAAGAGCATTTGTTTACATGCATACCGCCATTTAAATCAACCAATCGGCTGCTTTGTTTACATTTCGAATTTAGTGACTTTTAACTAAATATCATTTGGTCATTCTGTATGTTTACATGTGCTTGGCGGGCATAACCAATAATAGGATTTGTTTACATGCATACCGCCATTTAAATTAACCAATCAGCTGCTTTGTTTACATTTCAAATCTAGTGACCTTTAACTAAATATCATTTGGTCACCGTGTATGTTTACATATGCTTGGCTGGCATAGTTAATAAGAGCATTTGTTTACATGCATACCGCCATTTAAATCCACCAATCGGCTGCTTTGTTTACATTTCAAATCTAGTGATTTTTAACTAAATATCATTTGGTTACCCTGTATGTTTACATATGCTTGGCGGGCATAGTTAATAAGAGCATTTGTTTACATGCATACCGCCATTTAAATCTACCAATCGGCTGCTTTGTTTATATTTCAAATCTAGTGACTTTTAACTAAACATCATTTGGTCACCCTGTATGTTTACATATGCTTGGGGGGCATAGCTAATAAGAGCATTTGTTTACATGCATACCGCCATTTAAATCAACCAATCAGCTGCTTTGTTTACATTTCAAATCTAGTGACTTTTATCTAAATATCATTTTGTCACCCTGTATGTTTACATATGGTTGGCGGGCATAACCAATAAGAGGATTTGTTTACATGCATACCGCCATTTAAATAACCCAATCAGCTGCTTTGTTTACATTTCAAATCTAGTGACTTTTAACTAAATATCATTTGGTCACCGTTAATGTTTACATATGCTTGGCTGGCATAGTTAATAAGAGCGTTTGTTTACATGCATACCGCCATTTAAATCAACCAATCGGCGGCTTTGTTTACATTTCAAATCTAGTGACGTTTAACTAAATATCATTTGGTCACCCTGTATGTTTACATATGCTTGGCGGGCATAGTTAATAAGAGCATTTGTTTACATGCATACCGCCATTTAAATCAACCAATCGGCTGCTTTGTTTACATTTCAAATCTAGTGACTTTTAACTAAATATCATTTGGTCACCGTGTATGTTTACATATGCTTGGCTGGCATATTTAATAAGAGCATTTGTTTGCATGCATACCGCCATTTAAATTAATGAATCAGCTGCTTTGTTGACATTTCAAATCTATTGACTTTTAACTAAATATCATTTGGTCACTCTGTATGTTTACATATGCATGGCGGGCATAACCAATAAGAGGATTTGTTTACATGCATACCGTCATTTAAATCAACCAATCGGCTGCTTTGTTTCCATATAAAATCTAGTGACCTTTAACTAATTATCATTTGGTCACCCTGTATGTTTACATATGCTTGGTGGGCATAACCAATAAGAGGATTTGTTTACATGCATACCGCCATTTAAATCAACCAATTAGCTGCTTTATTTACATTTCAAATCTAGTGACATTTAACTAAAAATCTTTTTGCACCGTGTATGTTTACATATGCTTGGCTGGCATAGTTAATAAGAGCATTTGTTTACATGCATACCGCCATTTAATTCAACAAATGGGCTGCTTGGTTTACATTTCAAATCTAGTGACTTTTAACTAAATATTATTTGGTCACCCTGTATGTTTACATATGCTTGGCGGGCATAGTTAATAAGAGCATTTGATTACATGCATACCGCCATTTAATCAACCAATCGGCTGCTTTGTTTACATTTCAAATCTAGTGACTTTCAACTAAATATCATTTGGTCACCCTGTATGTTTACATATGCTTGCCGGGAATAACCAATAAGAGGATTTTTTTACATGCATACCGCTATTTAAATCAACCAATCATCTAGTTTGTTTACATTTAAATCAACCATTCGACTGCTTTGATTACATTTCAAATCTAGTGACTTTTAACTAAATATTATTTGGTCACCCTGTATGTTTACATATGCTTGGCGGGCATAGTTAAAAAGAGCATTTGTTTACATGCATACCGCCATTTAAATCAACCAATCGGCTGCTTTGTTTCCATATAAAATCTAGTGACTTTTAACTAATTATCATTTGGTCACCCTGTATGTTTACATATGCTTGGTGGGCATAACCAATAAGAGGATTTGTTTACATGCATACCGCCATTTAAATCAACCAATTAGCTGCTTTGTTTACATTTCAAATCTAGTGACATTTAACTAAAAATCTTTTTGCACCGTGTATGTTTACATATGCTTGGCTGGCATAGTTAATAAGAGCATTTGTTTACATGCATACCGCCATTTAATTCAACAAATCGGCTGCTTGGTTTACATTTCAAATCTAGTGACTTTTAACTAAATATTATTTGGTCACTCTGTATGTTTACATATGCTTGGCGGGCATAGTTAATAAGAGCATTTGATTACATGCATACCGCCATTTAAACAACCAATCGGCTGCTTTGTTTACATTTCAAATCTAGTGACTTTCAACTAAATATCATTTGGTCACCCTGTATGTTTACATATGCTTGCCGGGAATAACCAATAAGAGGATTTGTTTACATGCATACCGCCATTTAAATCAACCATTCGACTGCTTTGTTTACATTTAAAATCTAGTGACTTTCAACTAAATATCATTTGGTCACCCTGTATGTTTAAATATGCTTGGCTGGCATAGTTAATAAGAGCATTTGTTTACATGCATACCGCCATTTAAATCAACCAATCGGCAAATTTGTTTACATTTCAAATTTAGTGATTTTTAACTAAATATCATTTGGTCACTCTGTATGTTTACATATGCTTGGCGGGCATAGTTAATAAGAGCATTTGATTACATGCATACCGCCATTTAATCAACCAATCGGCTTCTTTGTTTACATTTCAAATCTAGTGACTTTCAACTAAATATCATTTGGTCACTCTGTATGTTTACATATGCTTGGCGGGTATAACCAATAAGAGGATATGTTTACATGCATACCGCCATTTAAATCAACCAATCGGCAGCTTTGTTTACATTTCAAATTTAGTGATCTTTAACTAAATATCATTTGGTCACTCTGTATGTTTACATATGCTTGGCGGGTATAACCAATAAGAGGATATGTTTACATGCATACCGCCATTTAAATTAAACAATCAGCTGCTTTGTTTACATTTCAAATCTAGTGACCTTTAGCTAAATATCATTTGGTCACCGTGTATGTCTACATATGCTTGGCTGGCATAGTTAATAAGAGCATTCGTTTACATGCATACCGCCATTTAAATCAACCAATCGGCTGCTTTGTTTACATTTCAAATCTAGTGACTTTTAACTAAATATCATTTGGTTACCCTGTATGTTTACATATGCATGGCGGGCATAGTTAATAAGAGCATTTGTTTACATGCATACCGCCATTTAAATCAACCAATCGGCTGATTTGTTTACATTTCAAATCTAGTGACTTTTAACTAAATATCATTTGGTCCCCTGTATGTTTACATATGCTTGGGGGGCATAGCTAATAAGAGCATTTGTTTACATGCATACCGCCGTTTAAATCAACCAATCAGCTGCTTTGTTTCCATTTCAAATCTAGTGACTTTTAACTAAATATCATTTGGTCACCGTGTATGTTTACATATGCTTGGCGGGCATAGTTAATAAGAGCATTTGTTTACATGCATACCGCCATTTAAATCAACCAATCGGCTGCTTTGTTTACAATTCAAATCTAGTGACTTTTAACTAAATATCATTTGGTTACCCTGTATGTTTACATATGCTTGCCGGGAATAAACAATAATAGGATTTGTTTACATGCATACCACCATTTAAATCAACCATTCAGCTACTTTGTTTACTTTTTAAATCAAGTGACTTTTAACTAAATATCATTTGGTCACCGTGTATGTTTACATATGCTTGGCGAGCATAGTTAATAAGAGGATTTGTTTACATGCATACCGCCATTTAAATCAACCAATCGGCTGCTTTGTTTACATTTCAAATCTAGTGACATTTAACTAAATATCATTTGATTACCCTGTATGTTTACATATGCTTGCCGGGAATAACCAATAATAGTATTTGTTTACATGCATACCACCATTTAAATCAACCAATCAGCTACTTTGTTTACATTTTAAATCTAGTGACTTTTAACTAAATACCATTTGGTCACCGTGTATGTTTACATATGCTTGGCGGGCATAGTTAATAAGAGCATTTGTTTACATGCATACCGCCATTTAAATCAACCAATCGGCTGCTTTGTTTACATTTCGAATTTAGTGACTTTTAACTAAATATCATTTGGTCACTCTGTATGTTTACATGTGCTTGGCGGGCATAACCAATAATAGGATATGTTTACATGCATACCGCCATTTAAATAAACCAATCAGCTGCTTTGTTTACATTTCAAATCTATTGACCTTTAACTAAATATCATTTGGTCACCGTGTATGTTTACATATGCTTGGCTGGCATAGTTAATAAGAGCATTTGTTTACATGCATACCGCCATTTAAATCAACCAATCGGCTGCTTTGTTTACATTTCAAATCTAGTGATTTTTAACTAAATATCATTTGGTTACCCTGTATGTTTACATATGCTTGGCGGGCATAGTTAATAAGAGCATTTGTTTACATGCATACCGCCATTTAAATCTACCAATCGGCTGCTTTGTTTATATTTCAAATCTAGTGACTTTTAACTAAACATCATTTGGTCACCCTGTATGATTACATATGCTTGGGGGGCATAGCTAATAAGAGCATTTGTTTACATGCATACCGCCATTTAAATCAACCAATCAGCTGCTTTGTTTACATTTCAAATCTAGTGACTTTTATCTAAATATCATTTTGTCACCCTGTATGTTTACATATGCTTGGCGGGCATAACCAATAAGAGGATTTGTTTACATGCATACCGCCATTTAAATAACCCAATCAGCTGCTTTGTTTACATTTCAAATCTAGTGACTTTTAACTAAATATCATTTGGTCACCGTTAATGTTTACATATGCTTGGCTGGCATAGTTAATAAGAGCGTTTGTTTACATGCATACCGCCATTTAAATCAACCAATAGGCTGCTTTGTTTACATTTCAAATCTAGTGACGTTTAACTTAATATCATTTGGTCACCCTGTATGTTTACATATGCTTGGCGGGCATAGTTAATAAGAGCATTTGTTTACATGCATACCGCCATTTAAATCAACCAATCGGCTGCTTTGTTTACATTTCAAATCTAGTGACTTTTAACTAAATATCATTTGGTCACCGTGTATGTTTACATATGCTTGGCTGGCATATTTAATAAGAGCATTTGTTTACATGCATACCGCCATTTAAATTAATGAATCAGCTGCTTTGTTGACATTTCAAATCTATTGACTTTTAACTAAATATCATTTGGTCACTCTGTATGTTTACATATGCATGGCGGGCATAACCAATAAGAGGATTTGTTTACATGCATACCGTCATTTAAATCAACCAATCGGCTGCTTTGTTTGCATATAAAATCTAGTGACTTTTAACTAATTATCATTTGGTCACCCTGTATGTTTACATATGCTTGGTGGGCATAACCAATAAGAGGATTTGTTTACATGCATACCGCCATTTAAATCAACCAATTAGCTGCTTTGTTTACATTTCAAATCTAGTGACATTTAACTAAAAATCATTTTGCACCGTGTATGTTTACATATGCTTGGCTGGCATAGTTAATAAGAGCATTTGTTTACATGCATACCGCCATTTAATTCAACAAATCGGCTGCTTGGTTTACATTTCAAATCTAGTGACTTTTAACTAAATATTATTTGGTCACCCTGTATGTTTACATATGCTTGGCGGGCATAGTTAATAAGAGCATTTGATTACATGCATACCGCCATTTAAACAACCAATCGGCTGCTTTGTTTACATTTCAAATCTAGTGACTTTCAACAAAATATCATTTGGTCACCCTGTATGTTTACATATGCTTGCCGGGAATAACCAATAAGAGGATTTTTTTACATGCATACCGCTATTTAAATCAACCAATCATCTAGTTTGTTTACATTTTAAACCTAGTGACTTTTAACTAAATATCATTTGGTCACCGTGTATGTTTACATATGCTTGGCTGCCATAGTTAATAAGAGCATTTGTTTACATGCATACCGCCATTTAAATCAACCATTCGACTGCTTTGATTACATTTCAAATCTAGTGACTTTTAACTAAATATTATTTGGTCACCCTGTATGTTTACATATGCTTGGCGGGCATAGTTAAAAAGAGCATTTGTTTACATGCATACCGCCATTTAAATCAACCAATCGGCTGCTTGGCTTACATTTCAAATCTAGTGACCTTTAACTAAATATTATTTGGTCACCCTGTATGCTTACATATGCTTGGCGGGCATAGTTAATAAGAGCATTTGATTACATGCATACCGCCATTTAATCAACCAATCGGCTGCTTTGTTTACATTTAAAATCTAGTGACTTTCAACTAAATATCATTTGGTCACCCTGTATGTTTAAATATGCTTGGCGGGCATAGTTAATAAGAGCATTTGTTTACATGCATACCGCCATTTAAATCAACCAATCGGCAAATTTGTTTACATTTCAAATTTAGTGATTTTTAACTAAATATCATTTGGTCACTCTGTATGTTTACATATGCTTGGCGGGTATAACCAATAAGAGGATTTGTTTACATGCATACCGCCATTTAAATCAACCAATCAGCTGCTTTGTTTACATTTCAAATCTAGTGACCTTTAACTAAATATCATTTGGTCACCGTGTATGTCTACATATGCTTGGCATTGGCAATGGCATTGGCAATAAGAGCATTTGTTTACATGCATACCGCCATTTAAATCAACCAATCGGCTGCTTTGTTTACATTTCAAATCTAGTGACTTTTAACTAAATATCATTTGGTCACCGTGTATGTTTACATATGCTTGGCTGGCATAGTTAATAAGAGCATTTGTTTACATGCATACCGCCATTTAAATCAACCAATCGGCTGCTTTGTTTACATTTCAAATCTAGTGACTTTTAACTAAATATCATTTGGTTACCCTGTATGTTTACATATGCTTGGCGGGCATAGTTAATAAGAGCATTTGTTTACATGCATACCGCCATTTAAATCAACCAATCGGCTGCTTTGTTTACATTTCAAATCTAGTTACTTTTAACTAAATATTATTTGGTCACCCTGTATGTTTACATATGCTTGGCGGGCATAGTTAATAAGAGCATTTGATTACATGCATACCGCCATTTAATCAACCAATCGGCTGCTTTGTTTACATTTCAAATCTAGTGACTTTCAACTAAATATCATTTGGTCACCCTGTATGTTTACATATGCTTGGCGGGCATAGTTAATAAGAGCATTTGTTTACATGCATACCGCCATTTAAATCAACCAATCGGCAGCTGTGTTTACATTTCAAATTTAGTGATTTTTAACTAAATATCATTTGGTCACTCTGTATGTTTACATATGCTTGTCGGGTATAACCAATAAGAGGATTTGTTTACATGCATACCGCCATTTAAATCAACCAATCAGCTGCTTTGTTTACATTTCAAATCTAGTGACCTTTAACTAAATATCATTTGGTCACCGTGTATGTCTACATATGCTTGGCATTGGCAATGGCATTGGCAATAAGAGCATTTGTTTACATGCATACCGCCATTTAAATCAACCAATCGGCTGCTTTGTTTACATTTCAAATCTAGTGACTTTTAACTAAATATCATTTGGTTACCCTGTATGTTTACATATGCTTGGCGGGCATAGTTAATAAGAGCATTTGTTTACATGCATACCGCCATTTAAATCAACCAATCAGCTGCTTTGTTTACATTTCAAATCTAGTGACTTTTAACTAAATATCATTTGGTCCCCTGTATGTTTACATATGCTTGGGGGGCATAGCTAATAAGAGCATTTGTTTACATGCATACCGCCATTTAAATCAACCAATCAGCTGCTTTGTTTCCATTTCAAATCTAGTGACTTTTATCTAAATATCATTTTGTCACCCTGTATGTTTACATATGCATGACTGGCAAGTTAATAAGAGCCTTTGTTTACATGCATACCGCCATTTAAATCACCCAATCAGCTGCTTTGTTTACATTTCAAATCTAGTGACTTTTAACTAAATATCATTTGGTCACCGTGTATGTTTACATATGCTTGGCGGGCATAGTTAATAAGAGCATTTGTTTACATGCATACCGCCATTTAAGTCAGCCAATCGGCTGCTTTGTTTACATTTAAAATCTAGTGACGTTTAACTAAATATCATTTGGTCACCCTGTATGTCTACATATGCTTGGCGGGCATAGTTAATAAGAGCATTTGTTTACATGCATACCGCCATTTAAATCAACCAATCGGCTGCTTTGTTTACATTTCAAATCTAGTGACCTTTAACTAAATACCATTTGGGTACCCTGTATGTTTATATATGCTTGCCGGGAATAACCAATAATAGGATTTGTTTACATGCATACCACCATTTAAATCAACCAATCAGCTACTTTGTTTACATTTTAAATCAAGTTACTTTTAACTAAATATCATTTGGTCACCGTGTATGTTTACATATGCTTGGCGAGCATAGTTAATAAGAGGATTTGTTTACATGCATACCGCCATTTAAATCAACCAATCGGCTGCTTTGTTTACATATCAAATCTAGTGACTTTTAACTAAATATCATTTGGTTACCCTGTATGTTTACATATGCTTGCCGGGAATAACCAATAATAGGATTTGTTTACATGCATACCACCATTTAAATCAACCAATCAGCTACTTTGTTTACATTTTAAATCTAGTGACTTTTAACTAAATATCATTTGGTCACCGTGTATGTTTACATATGCTTGGCGGGCATAGTTAATAAGAGCATTTGTTTACATGCATACCGCCATTTAAATCAACCAATCGGCTGCTTTGTTTACATTTCAAATTTAGTGACTTTTAACTAAATATCATTTGGTCACTCTGTATGTTTACATATGCTTGGCGGGCATAACCAATAATAGGATTTGTTTACATGCATACCGCCATTTAAATCAACCACTCAGCTGCTTTGTTTACATTTCAAATCTAGTGACTTTTAACTAAATATCATTTGGTTACCCTGTATGTTTACATATGCTTGGCGGGCATAGTTAATAAGAGCATTTGTTTACATGCATACCGCCATTTAAATCTACCAATCGGCTGCTTTGTTTATATTTCAAATCTAGTGACTTTTAACTAAACATCATTTGGTCACCCTGTATGTTTACATATGCTTGAGGGGCATAGCTAATAAGAGCATTTGTTTACATGCATACCGCCATTTAAATCAACCAATCAGCTGCTTTGTTTACATTTCAAATCTAGTGACTTTTATCTAAATATCATTTTGTCACCCTGTATGTTTACATATGCTTGGCGGGCATAACCAATAAGAGGATTTGTTTACATGCATACCGCCATTTAAATAACCCAATCAGCTGCTTTGTTTACATTTCGAATCTAGTGACTTTTAACTAAATATCATTTGGTCACCGTATATGTTTACATATGCTTGGCTGGCATAGTTAATAAGAGCATTTGTTTACATGCATACCGCCATTTAAATCAACCAATCGGCTGCTTTGTTCACTTTTCAAATCTAGTGAGGTTTAACTAAATATCATTTGATCACCCTGTATGTTTACATATGCTTGGCGGGCATAGTTAATAAGAGCATTTGTTTACATGCATACCGCCATTTAAATCAACCAATCGGCTGCTTTATTTACATTTCAAATCTAGTGACTTTTAACTAAATATCATTTGGTCACCGTGTATGTTTACATATGCTTGGCTGGCATATTTAATAAGAGCATTTGTTTACATGCATACCGCCATTTAAATTAATGAATCATCTGCTTTGTTGACATTTCAAATCTATTGACTTTTAACTAAATATCATTTGGTCACTCTGTATGTTTACATATGCTTGGCGGGCATAACCAATAAGAGGATTTGTTTACATGCATACCGCCATTTAAATAACCCAATCAGCTGCTTTGTTTACATTTCAAATCTAGTGACTTTTAACTAAATATCATTTGGTCACCGTATATGTTTACATATGCTTGGCTGGCATAGTTAATAAGAGCATTTGTTTACATGCATACCGCCATTTAAATCAACCAATCGGCTGCTTTGTTCACATTTCAAATCTAGTGAGGTTTAACTAAATATCATTTGATCACCCTGTATGTTTACATATGCTTGGCGGGCATAGTTAATAAGAGCATTTGTTTACATGCATACCGCCATTTAAATCAACCAATCGGCTGCTTTATTTACATTTCAAATCTAGTGACTTTTAACTAAATATCATTTGGTCACCGTGTATGTTTACATATGCTTGGCTGGCATATTTAATAAGAGCATTTGTTTACATGCATACCGCCATTTAAATTAATGAATCATCTGCTTTGTTGACATTTCAAATCTATTGACTTTTAACTAAATATCATTTGGTCACTCTGTATGCTTACATATGCATGGCGGGCATAACCAATAAGAGGATTTGTTTACATGCATACCGTCATTTAAATCAACCAATCGGCTGCTTTGTTTCCATATCAAATCTAGTGACTTTTAACTAAATATCATTTGGTCACCCTGTATGTTTACATATGCTTGGCGGGTATAACCAATAATAGGATTTGTTTACATGCATACCGCCATTTAAATCAACCAATCAACAGCTTTGTTTACATTTCAAATCTAGTGACCTTTAACTAAATATCATTTGGTCACCCTGTATGTTGACATAAGCTTGGGGGGCATAGCTAATAAGAGCATTTGTTTACATGCATACCGCCATTTAAATCAACCAATCGGCTGCTTTGTTTACATTACAAATCTAGTGACTTTTAACAAAATATCATTTTGTCCCCTGTATGTTTACATATGCTTGGGGGGCATAGCTAATAAGAGTATTTGTTTACATGCATAACGCCATTTAAATCACCCAATCAGCTGCTTTGTTTACATTTCAAATCTAGTGACTTTTAACTAAATATCATTTGGTCACCGTGTATGTTTACATATGCTTGGCGGGCATAGTTAATAAGAGCATTTGTTTACATGCATACCGCCATTTAAATCAACCAATCGGCTGCTTTGTTTACATTTCAAATCTAGTGACCTTTAACTAAATATCATTTGATCACCGTGTATGTTTACATATGCTTGGCTGGCATAGTTAATAAGAGCATTTGTTTACATGCATACCGCCATTTAAATTAATCAATCAGCTGCTTTGTTGAAATTTCAAATCTATTGACATTTAACTAAATATCATTTGGTCACTCTGTATGTTTACATATGCTTGTCGGGTATAACCAATAAGAGGATTTGTTTACATGCATACCGCCATTTAAATCAACCAATCAGCTGCTTTGTTTACATTTCAAATCTAGTGACCTTTAACTAAATATCATTTGGTCACCGTGTATGTCTACATATGCTTGGCATTGGCAATGGCATTGGCAATAAGAGCATTTGTTTACATGCATACCGCCATTTAAATCAACCAATCGGCTGCTTTGTTTACATTTCAAATCTAGTGACTTTTAACTAAATATCATTTGGTTACCCTGTATGTTTACATATGCTTGGCGGGCATAGTTAATAAGAGCATTTGTTTACATGCATGCCCAGCATTTAAATCAACCAATCGGCTGCTTTGTTTACATTACAAATCTAGTGACTTTTAACAAAATATCATTTTGTCCCCTGCATGTTTACATATGCTTGGGGGGCATAGCTAATAAGAGCATTTGTTTACATGCATACCGCCATTTAAATCAACCAATCAGCTGCTTTGTTTCCATTTCAAATCTAGTGACTTTTATCTAAATATCATTTTGTCACCCTGTATGTTTACATATGCATGACTGGCAAGTTAATAAGAGCCTTTGTTTACATGCATACCGCCATTTAAATCACCCAATCAGCTGCTTTGTTTACATTTCAAATCTAGTGACTTTTAACTAAATATCATTTGGTCACCGTGTATGTTTACATATGCTTGGCGGGCATAGTTAATAAGAGCATTTGTTTACATGCATACCGCCATTTAAGTCAGCCAATCGGCTGCTTTGTTTACATTTAAAATCTAGTGACGTTTAACTAAATATCATTTGGTCACCCTGTATGTCTACATATGCTTGGCGGGCATAGTTAATAAGAGCATTTGTTTACATGTATACCGCCATTTAAATCAACCAATCGGCTGCTTTGTTTACATTTCAAATCTAGTGACCTTTAACTAAATACCATTTGGGTACCCTGTATGTTTATATATGCTTGCCGGGAATAACCAATAATAGGATTTGTTTACATGCATACCACCATTTAAATCAACCAATCAGCTACTTTGTTTACATTTTAAATCAAGTGACTTTTAACTAAATATCATTTGGTCACCGTGTATGTTTACATATGCTTGGCGAGCATAGTTAATAAGAGGATTTGTTTACATGCATACCGCCATTTAAATCAACCAATCGGCTGCTTTGTTTACATATCAAATCTAGTGACTTTTAACTAAATATCATTTGGTTACCCTGTATGTTTACATATGCTTGCCGGGAATAACCAATAATAGGATTTGTTTACATGCATACCACCATTTAAATCAACCAATCAGCTACTTTGTTTACATTTTAAATCTAGTGACTTTTAACTAAATATCATTTGGTCACCGTGTATGTTTACATATGCTTGGCGGGCATAGTTAATAAGAGCATTTGTTTACATGCATACCGCCATTTAAATCAACCAATCGGCTGCTTTGTTTACATTTCAAATTTAGTGACTTTTAACTAAATATCATTTGGTCACTCTGTATGTTTACATATGCTTGGCGGGCATAACCAATAATAGGATTTGTTTACATGCATACCGCCATTTAAATCAACCACTCAGCTGCTTTGTTTACATTTCAAATCTAGTGACTTTTAACTAAATATCATTTGGTCACTCTGTATGTTTACATATGCTTGCCGGGAATAACCAATAATAGGATTTGTTTACATGCATACCACCATTTAAATCAACCAATCAGCTACTTTGTTTACATTTTAAATCTAGTGACTTTTAACTAAATATCATTTGGTCACCGTGTATGTTTACATATGCTTGGCGGGCATAGTTAATAAGAGCATTTGTTTACATGCATACCGCCATTTAAATCTACCAATCGGCTGCTTTGTTTATATTTCAAATCTAGTGACTTTTAACTAAACATCATTTGGTCACCCTGTATGTTTACATATGCTTGAGGGGCATAGCTAATAAGAGCATTTGTTTACATGCATACCGCCATTTAAATCAACCAATCAGCTGCTTTGTTTACATTTCAAATCTAGTGACTTTTATCTAAATATCATTTTGTCACCCTGTATGTTTACATATGCTTGGCGGGCATAACCAATAAGAGGATTTGTTTACATTCATACCGCCATTTAAATAACCCAATCAGCTGCTTTGGTTACATTTCGAATCTAGTGACTTTTAACTAAATATCATTTGGTCACCGTATATGTTTACATATGCTTGGCTGGCATAGTTAATAAGAGCATTTGTTTACATGCATACCGCCATTTAAATCAACCAATCGGCTGCTTTGTTCACTTTTCAAATCTAGTGAGGTTTAACTAAATATCATTTGATCACCCTGTATGTTTACATATGCTTGGCGGGCATAGTTAATAAGAGCATTTGTTTACATGCATACCGCCATTTAAATCAACCAATCGGCTGCTTTATTTACATTTCAAATCTAGTGACTTTTAACTAAATATCATTTGGTCACCGTGTATGTTTACATATGCTTGGCTGGCATATTTAATAAGAGCATTTGTTTACATGCATACCGCCATTTAAATTAATGAATCATCTGCTTTGTTGACATTTCAAATCTATTGACTTTTAACTAAATATCATTTGGTCACTCTGTATGTTTACATATGCTTGGCGGGCATAACCAATAAGAGGATTTGTTTACATGCATACCGCCATTTAAATAACCCAATCAGCTGCTTTGTTTACATTTCAAATCTAGTGACATTTAACTAAATATCATTTGGTCACCGTATATGTTTACATATGCTTGGCTGGCATAGTTAATAAGAGCATTTGTTTACATGCATACCGCCATTTAAATCAACCAATCGGCTGCTTTGTTCACATTTCAAATCTAGTGAGGTTTAACTAAATATCATTTGATCACCCTGTATGTTTACATATGCTTGGCGGGCATAGTTAATAAGAGCATTTGTTTACATGCATACCGCCATTTAAATCAACCAATCGGCTGCTTTATTTACATTTCAAATCTAGTGACTTTTAACTAAATATCATTTGGTCACCGTGTATGTTTACATATGCTTGGCTGGCATATTTAATAAGAGCATTTGTTTACATGCATACCGCCATTTAAATTAATGAATCATCTGCTTTGTTGACATTTCAAATCTATTGACTTTTAACTAAATATCATTTGGTCACTCTGTATGCTTACATATGCATGGCGGGCATAACCAATAAGAGGATTTGTTTACATGCATACCGTCATTTAAATCAACCAATCGGCTGCTTTGTTTCCATATCAAATCTAGTGACTTTTAACTAAATATTATTTGGTCACCCTGTATGTTTACATATGCTTGGCGGGTATAACCAATAATAGGATTTGTTTACATGCATACCGCCATTTAAATCAACCAATCAACTGCTTTGTTTACATTTCAAATCTAGTGACCTTTAACTAAATATCATTTGGTCACCCTGTATGTTGACATACGCTTGGGGGGCATAGCTAATAAGAGCATTTGTTTACATGCATACCGCCATTTAAATCAACCAATCGGCTGCTTTGTTTACATTACAAATCTAGTGACTTTTAACAAAATATCATTTTGTCCCCTGTATGTTTACATATGCTTGGGGGGCATAGCTAATAAGAGTATTTGTTTACATGCATAACGCCATTTAAATCACCCAATCAGCTGCTTTGTTTACATTTCAAATCTAGTGACTTTTAACTAAATATCATTTGGTCACCGTGTATGTTTACATATGCTTGGCGGGCATAGTTAATAAGAGCATTTGTTTACATGCATACCGCCATTTAAATCAACCAATCGGCTGCTTTGTTTACATTTCAAATCTAGTGACCTTTAATTAAATATCATTTGATCACCGTGTATGTTTACATATGCTTGGCTGGCATAGTTAATAAGAGCATTTGTTTACATGCATACCGCCATTTAAATTAATCAATCAGCTGCTTTGTTGAAATTTCAAATCTATTGACATTTAACTAAATATCATTTGGTCACTCTGTATGTTTACATATGCTTGGCGGGCATAGCTAATAAGAGCATTTGTTTACATGCTTACCGCCTTTTAAATCAACCAATCGGCTGCTTTGTTTCCATTTCAAATCTAGTGACTTTTAACTAAATATCATTTGGTCACCCTGTATGTTTACATATACTTGGCGGGCATAACCAATAAGAGGATTTGTTTACATGCTTACCGCCATTTAAATCAACCAATCAGCTGCTTTGTTTACATTTCAAATCTATTGACTTTTAACTAAATATCATTTGGTCACCCTGTATGTTTACATATGCTTGGCGGGCATAGTTAATAAGAGCATTTGTTTACATGCATACCGCCATTTAAATCAACCAATCGGCTGCTTTGTTTACATTTCAAATCTAGTGACTTTTAACTAAATATCATTTGGTCACCCTGTATGTTTACATATGCTTGGTGGGCATAACCAATAAGAGCATTTGTTTACATGCATACCGCCATTTAAATCAACCAATCAGCTGCTTTGTTTACATTTAAAATCTAGAGACTTTTAACTAAATATCATTTGGTCACCGTGTATGTTTACATATGCTTGGCTGGCATAGTTAATAAGAGCATTTGTTTACATGCATACCGCCATTTAAATCAACCAATCGGCTGCTTTGTTTACATTTCAAATCTAGTGTCTTTTAACTAAATATCATTTGGTCACCCTGTATGTTTACATATGCTTGGTGGGCATAACCAATAAGAGGATTTGTTTACATGCATACCGCCATTTAAATCAACCAATCGGCTGCTTTGTTTACATTTCAAATCTAGTGACTTTTAACTAAATATCATTTTGCACCGTGTATGTTTACATATGCTTGGCTGGCATAGTTAATAAGAGCATTTGTTTACATGCATACCGCCATTTAAATCAACCAATCGGCTGCTTGGTTTACATTTCAAATCTAGTGACTTTTAACTAAATATTATTTGGTCACTCTGTATGTTTACATATGCTTGGCGGGCATAGTTAATAAGAGCATTTGATTACATGCATACCGCCATTTAATCAACCAATCGGCTGCTTTGTTTACATTTCAAATCTAGTGACTTTCAACTAAATATTATTTGGTCACCCTGTATGTTTACATATGCTTGCCGGGAATAACCAATAAGAGGATTTGTTTACATGCATACCGCTATTTAAATCAATCAATTAGCTA
Organism: Agrypnus murinus; assembly: GCA_929113105.1. Lineage (NCBI taxonomy): Eukaryota > Metazoa > Arthropoda > Insecta > Coleoptera > Elateridae > Agrypnus > Agrypnus murinus. Next base: position 161,232 of record CAKMYN010000012.1, read on the forward strand.
GTTTGTTTACATTTTAAATCTAGTGACTTTTAACTAAATATCATTTGGTCACCGTGTATGTTTACATATGCTTGGCTGCCATAGTTAATAAGAGCATTTGTTTACATGCATACCGCCATTTAAATCAACCATTCGACTGCTTTGATTACATTTCAAATCTAGTGACTTTTAACTAAATATAATTTGGTCACCCTGTATGTTTACATATACTTGGCGGGCATAACCAATAAGAGGATTTGTTTACATGCATATCGCCATTTAAATCAACCAATCAGCTGCTTTGTTTACATTTCAAATCTAGTGACTTTTAACTAAATATCATTTGGTCACCCTGTATGTTTACATATGCTTGGCGGGCATAGTTAATAAGAGCATTTGTTTACATGCATACCGCCATTTAAATCAACCAATCGGCTGCTTTGTTTACATTGCAAATCTAGTGACTTTTGACTAAATATCATTTGGTCACCCTGTATGTTTACATATGCTTGGCGGGCATAACTAATGAGAGGATTTGTTTACATGCATACCTCTATTTAAATCAACCAATCATTTGCTTTGTTTACGTATGACGTCACTTCCAGCAGCCATATTTGATTACATCCGGCAGCCATATTGTTTACATCCGGCGGCCATATTGTTTACATCCTGTAGCCATGTTTGTTTACCTATAACATGTGCTTATGACGTCACTTCCTGGTCCAGGAACCGCTTTACTGTACTACTGATCTGTACGAATGTCTACTTCTTCGAGGGGATATCGTCATATTTTAATAATCACCATGACGTAATTGAGCTATCCAGATGTATTTTGGTCAACTCCATCACTGATTCTTGATGTGACAAATGCCAGTAGCTATTTCTGTCAACTTGTTTCAATTTGGCAACCCCTAAATCTCATCTCATTAGAGGTATTTGGGAAGCGACTTCGCACGCAATATTATAAAAAATCTAAGCAAACCGTTTAAGACCTTGAGTGAGTGATTTGTTGTCTATTGGATTAAGTAGACAACTATACTATTTTCTGAGATTCTAGAGTAATATAAGTTTATCTGACTTTCAGAAATTTAGTTTGTTCTAATCGTATTTTGTTTACCCCTTCCATTTGGCTACTTACCACTTCTGGATCAATTCCTACTCTATTTTTTTGGTAGTCCTTAGATTCTGATTGCAACTATTAAGGCCTGTTCTTCACTTCATAATGCTGTAGACTATAATCTTTAAATGGCTGATATTCCGCTGGAGCCAGTCGCCCCGTCGCGTTTGAGTACGAAATCTAAACGAGACCTTAACTCAACTCTGCATGGGTTGAATAAACGTGGGCCCAACTTATTTACCTATTCACGTTTAAAGATAAAAACAAGCAGTGGTAGGATTATGCTTTAATTGGTATCTTAATCGTAATCTTTATGAGCGAGTTGGAAAGATTTTCGGGCGAGCGATGAAAGAACGTCCATAATCCAGTGAGCCTAGTAAAGATTAATTGCAAAGCGTGCCGCTTACAAAGTTTTATTCCTATCATCACGAACGGTTTTTGTTAATGTATTTTATATTTTGTATAAAAAGACATTTTATAATCAAAGACGCTAAAACAATTTATAGCGGGATGTTGTCATAGTGTTGTGATTAAGCAACAAATAACTTTCCATTAGCTTTTTGTTGATGAGAATTGTAGAATTTGAATAGTCTTTTTTCAGTTATTTCTATCAGTTATTTTACTTTCCTTTTACGAAAGCTACAGCAGAGACTTATTATACGCTTATGCAACGAGCTTTGGCGCAATTACTTCGTGCTATTCTATCTGGCTCCAGTGGCGTGGATCCATTAGAATATCTTTGTATGTAGCAGCATAACATATTCTGGATTTCTCTGGTTCTTTTCAGAGACTTTACGTCAGCACCGAAAAACCTTCTGGTAGTAATAACTAAGCAAATGGCAAAGGCAAAAACGACGACCAAAACAAAAAAAGCCCTATAAGTTAAGTAAACCTACGTTATTCTAGAATCACAGAAAATAGTTGAGCTAACAATTTAATTAAATAGAAAGCAAATCACTTACTCCAGGTCTTAAACGGCTTTCTGGAGCTTCTTATAATATTACGTGCAAAACCGCTTACCAAAAGTCTCTTATGAGATAGGATGAGATTCCTGACTAAAAGCCAAAATAATACCAAAAACGTTCGTAAACGAGAACTAGCAAGCCAGACTATCTACCAAAATGCGATCCAATATTTCCCAATTTAGGAAACTTAAAAAGGGTTTTTTACACCCATAAAAATTATATCGAAAAATGGCCAACATTTCTTAAAAATGACAAAGCTGAAAGAGTAAATTAAAAAGCACAAGTATAATTAAAGAATGTCATAGACCGGGTGGATGCAGATTATAAAAATCTAGAAAGTCTCTACAAATATATTCACCAAGAGAAAATAATTTATTTACCTGCAACAACCATAATAAGCTGAATTGCTGCTGAAAAAGATGTTTGGCGGATAACTTACTAATTCTAAGGAGAATCCATTTAGGTTTGAGATCGCATTTTAACAAGAAGTAACCAAAAAAAAAGTAAAAAACATTTGATGTCGATACACTTCGAATAAACTTCAATTATAAAAATAGGAATTTACACACATAAGTTTTTAAATACCTAGTTTAGTGTAAATATCTCAAAATTTTAAAATGCCTAAAAGGCACTTTGATTATTATTTTCCATTACTATTAGACTACTCCGTTTTATCTATATATTCTAATCCCAGGGTAGCATAATTAGGACTGACGTTGAAAGGAAATTCAAGTTCAAACGAAAATATTGCCTATTTAAAATTATTTATTATTATTACATTATTTGTGTTTACTGGCAACAGGTAATGGGGAGGGTTTGAACAGCCAAGCATATTGCCATTAAGAAGATTATTCAATGTTATGATTATTGCTTATTACAATTCGTTAACTTTAAAGAAATTAATAGCCAAGGAAGATAATAAATCATAAAATGTTTAATTATTACAAATTAGTTCATTTGTATGCTTTGTTAACTTCTAAATAAGAATGAATATAATATGTACATATTGCACATAGTTACGCATTTCCTGATTTTAATTCTAAATTACTTACGTAATTAACCACTTTGTAAGAATTTAACTAGTAATTGAATGGTTACACTTTTTGTAGTTATACATAACAACGTGTCTCTACAAGTTAAAAACAGTTATAGCTTATGGTCGATACTATCTTAGTGTGTCACTGCTAGTATTTGTTCTTAAATTCGAGGTTAAAATATATAGAACTTATTTCAAAGTGAAGTATTTTCAGAAAAAATACATAAAATGCGTTGCATCTGTTTTTAACCAAGATACTAAAAATGAGGCATAATAGTTTAATAATTCCATGTACAAACCATACCAAATTCACAAAAAGCGGCAAAAAATAAAAATTTAATTGAAGTTCAACATGGAAGGCAAAGGTAGTTTTTGTGAGAGGTTCGGAATATGGGTAGAATTACTATGCCTATAAAGGATCATAATAACTTTGTTACCGCAAACATGAGTTATCAGCACGCTTGCGACTTCGGGACGAGGGAGTGGCTAAATATTAGAAAATCTTGCAGCCTGAGTGTACCGTTGACACCTTTGAAACAAAAGTTGAAGGTGGGGGTACTACACATGATTACACGTCGCAGGTTTATCGTAAACATCAGCCTACTAACTGCTAGATGAAGAATAATCTAATTGCGTCAGCCTTGCACGCAAAAATTTCCAATAACAATAATTCTTTTTATACTAAATATATTCACAGTTTATTTCTTATTTAGACCGTCTTTAATTACATCACCCACTGACCTCATAACCTTGACTTATATTTCGGCCACAGTCATAAAACTAATAATTCCAGTAAATAATAAAAACATAATAATTTACAAGCATTCCTAATATACTAATAGCATAAATAATAGCTTGTTATACACATAAGTCTTTGTTTCTAACAAATGCTGGATCGTCATGTCCGTTGTATAAAAATTCCACTCTCTATTTATAATAACATTGCAAATATTGCTCTACATTGACACGATAAAATCGGCATTCGACATGCAGCGCATATCGCCGGCAACAAATATTAACACAACCGCCAACGTTTTTGTAGAGGCGATAACAAGTTGCTCCAATGTGAGACTTCTGATTAAATTCAATGTAAACAACCCGATAGCGATAATATTGCGCGTTTCCAATTGCTAGTTGCTGATTGCTTATTGCTTCAGTGTGAGAGCCTCCTAAGGGCTACTAAACCAATCTTCTTAAAGCAATCTTATTGTTATAAGTTAGCACTTGCTAAGTATTAATAGACGGTTTATTAAAGGTTAGCGTATCCAGTAAGTTCATTAGCAGTAACTAAATTATCCATTAATCATAAGCAAAATGATCTTTTTAAACAAAACTACATACGGATAAGTAAGTTCTTTGTCCCTGTAAAGTCCTCATCCATGTAAAGTAAAAGGATATAATAAACTTGAGTAGTCAGAGCATTTTTACCATTATTGGTAAAAATTACACCGTGTTCGTATTGTTTAGTGTCAGTTGGCGCCAGTCTTTGTTAGTTTCTTAAATCTAGCAGTACATACGAGCTTTCGTGATTGGCAAATATTGAGTTTTTTTCTCATCATACTGTATTTATCGAATACTGTATTTCATCGATCATACTGTATTTATTACCTGTAGGTACCTAAAGATTTTGTTCAGATGTTACAATAATACGCCTAAATGGTCCGCGCTCCGAAGTGTCCCGCGCCGAAATGTTAGCACCTAAACAACCGCGCCCAAATGTCCGGCTCCGTCCAGTTTGCTTGTGATGTTGAATTGCTCTTGAGATGCTAGATAGGTGAACGTCTAATTCAAGAGCGATAGTCAAGACTTCTACTTTCCCTGACTAATGTTACTGCTGCAACAACATCGTTGTGGGTTAAATGTCTTATTTTACGTTCCATCAACAAGCAACAATATTCAAGTGTGCAAATTATTGAAAACGGTCGTGTTAATCAAAACTATCTTTCTTTCATTTTTGATAAAGGTATTTTACTTTTAACTAATTGATAACGACTCCACATAGAATATAAATTAGCATAAACATTTTTTAAGCGACAGAAAAGAGTAAACGTTCCCTTGTGACATATAAAAATAAATATACCAATTGATAACTTTTTTGGCGTGTGTAGTTTAAATAGCAATAGCAATATTTTAAAAATAATAAAGGATGAAATTAACTGTGAACCCTCAGTATATCAAACGATCAATTTACCTATACTATATTGTGATATAAAATCATTTTATCATGATATCAATATTTATAGCGAGATTTTTTGTGTAAAATTTTTTTTGTGTTGGTTTAAAATTTGTACTAGAAAATTAAAAACTGAAATCAGAAGCGAGCAGAAAACCAAATGGTCCGCAAGAGATTCTGTAGAAAGTTAAAAAAAATGCAAATAGAGGTTTACCTGAACATAAGCATTTATTTAATAGAGCCAAGAAGTATTTTTCATTTTCTCTTAAATTAAATAATATTCACAAGAATGACAAAAACGTCTCACAAAAAAATGACAAAAACGTCTCACAAAAAAATGACAAAATCTCAAAATAAGTGTAAATTTCCAAAACAAATCGTGTATGCATTGGAAAAACTGATCCACCAATTATGGCGAATTTTATGGTGAAAACTAGACAATCTGCATTTAACAAATTACATGCGCTTTACAATAACCGTTTTGTATTTAGGTTTATTTTACTACACCTTTACTAACCTGTTGTATGGGATATTTGTTTTGCGGTGAGAAATAAGCACACAATTCACAATTAACTATTCACCTCTCTTTGTATGTTTCAGCTAAACAAAAAACTCTAGAATGACATATCAGCTCTCTCGATAGACAGGTGACACAAACTAAATTGTCTCATGAAGACATAACTCTTAGTAGATTTAATATTTCCTCTTTTGGTTAAATGAATTTAGTTTTTTCGTATTTTCTTTTTTTATCTTTACAATGAAACACTGGGAGTAGTGGCTTGCATGAGATTTGAATATTTTATATCATGGCCATTTCACATTACAGTTCCACAAAGAAAAAGCTTTATACAAATTTTAACATGTTTTACATTTTAAGAAGTTTTTATCGTTTAAAAATTTTGTACTTTATTTACATACACAACTTGTTTACCTACAAGCAATAAACTGAATTATTATAAATATTAACATTGTATAGTATTTTACTGCATCATCTCTTGAGTCTGCTTAAGATATCTACGATTCTATCATAAAGAAGTGTCTTTACATTGTCTCCGTACAAGAAGTCGCCGTGATTGAAATTCGGGTCTGTGATGGTATAGAATCCACGTCTTCCTCTTGGTGACAAACTTTGATATAGAATTCTCGCATCCTGCTTATTTTAGAGAATATTTCAGTTAATCACGTAGTGTATACAGATTACAAATGAATCAGTTTACCTGTACTGTACATAAATAGTCGTTTACGGCGGAAAAAACTACAACGGGGACTTCTATCTTGGAAATATCATAATCCGGCGGAATTCTACTTCCATATTTTTCTATGTTCTTTTTCCCATAATCATGCATCCTGAAATTACCAATAGCCATCTCTCCTCCAAACTCTACGACCCGGAAAGAAACTCCAGATGGTACTTGAGAAAAAACCACAGGTAAGGTTTTCTGTGGAAAAACAGTAATTTATTGAGCAATGGTAAGAAATTTTATGCTTACTGAACTTATTTGGTTGTAAGGTCCCACAGTTAGAAAGAATAAAAGAAGCTTGCATAACTGTAAAGTATGAGGTGATTCGAAGCAAAGAGTTTGAGTTACTGATCTCAAAACTGCAGTTTGCGACGCTAACCTCATGAGGTCATTTTGTTCGACGAATCTCTTAAATCAGAATAAATGAAATGATTAGATGAGTATAATAGAAAGCTTATCTTTCTTTTTGTTTTTCGATGAGTGTCGTGTTATATGGGAAGAGATTAGTTATCCTTACCACTATAACCGCAAGATTTCCAAAAGTTGCTCTTAAAAGCTTGAACAGTATTGATCTAGTATTTGTTTGTTTGTACGCAGGAGCAAGAAGTATAATTAATTTAAGGGTTTTCCTGGCATTCTCCGGAAATACTGAAGCATATATTAAACCGAGGCTCGTTCCCATGGAATGCCCAATATAAATGATATTTCCTCTTTGATTGGTAGCTTCAGCTATGTATTCTAGCTGAACAGGTATATCAATCATGCCAATGTTGTCCACGCTAAAACAGAATATATTAATTATTAGAATAATTATGCATGTCATTGTATTTTAGGAAATTTAGCTTTAAGATTTTACGTGTGTATGTGCAACGTGCATTCTTTGTTCTTTTACGAACAATGGTCCTTGCTTGCTTGCTGCAGAGTTGGAACATAGGGGGGTAACAGAGTAGGGATAATAACTTGATGATAATAGCTACTATGTATATCAGAAAAAAAATGCGGGGCTTCCTTTAAATAACAAAAATAGAAGTGTGCGAACTTCACTGGGATGGGGCTCGTATATTGTACTATATTTTCAATCGGAAACCGAATCAAGCATTTTTACCTAGGAGAGCCCTTTCCGGACCAGGTTTTTGGCAGCTAGTTTGATAACTCTCATTGACTAGTCCGCTAGGAAACTTCATAAACGAAAATTTTGTAAATTTTACCGGTAATCCCAATACTGGACATCATAAACTGTTAAGTTTATATGTTTTTGAGAATATTCATTTCCTCTGATATTTCCTAACCATACATCATGACCAGCATCCACCAGTATAAATGCTAGAAGAATGACATTTGTTAATGAAATCTTTCTAGTGACCTACAATGTGAAACGACGTGCTGAACTGCATTTAAATTAGAATATAACTAATCGGCTAAGTGAGTTACTACAACTTTGGAATACGCGGATGTATTAACCATCTAGTTCTCAGTTATTGATTACTCTACTATCAAACAACAAACAAGACAGACAGGACCGGCGTAAACATTTGCGGGGCCGAGTTCAAATATGCACTTCTAGTTCTCAGTTATTGATTACTCTACTATCAAACAACAAACAAGACAGACAGGACCGGCGTAAACATTTGCGGGGCCGAGTTCAAATATGCACTTGGCTTAAACTAGCTTTGAAATAAATTATTTATTATAAACATCTTATTACACATTACAATAGAATCATAGACTATCATTATAGTTATTTAGACAGTACGCGTAAGTCTTTATTCGCGTATTTGTTGAAGCACAAGCAACGAAGGAGCCAGTGATTCGTTTGCATAAATGCGTCGAAGATGACTTCACGAATTATATAGTCTAACATATTTGGGAACCATAATTTAATAAAGTATTTATTGATAAATTCACTAATTCGTCTACGTCGACAAATCTGAATTCTGTGGTATTACAAGATTCAAACCACACTACACTTTCGTTGCTGGGTGGTCAAGTACGTTACTGGTTCGATGCTGTATTAACGCTGACAAGGTTGCAGCTCGATGCTGTATTTATAGCTTTGGCTTCCAGGGTGTGACCGGATGAAAGTTTCTTTATTTGATGTCGTCCTGAGTTTGACTCCCCAACGTTCTGAAAAGAACCGCGATAGCGAACGAGCTCGAGGCACACTAGAAGTGACTAAGTAAAATAACATTTACATGTGGAATATAATTAAAATAAATTATAATATATTATTGTAACCTTCTTTTTAAAATAATAACAAAAATGCTGTTTAATAGTCTATTCACAAGAAAAATATTATTTACGTACAATAATTAAGACACTATAATTATAAACTGTTTAACGAACTTAATGCTAGATATTTACAAACTTAAAGCAGGCTATTTATTTTTAATATAACACATTTAAAACATTTATTTATAACACTAATATTTAACTACAAAGAACATTTCAATTCATCGGTTAAACACTAACTGAACTCTCTTCTAACCGCGACTTCAATTTATATCTTCCATATAAATGTTCTGGAACGTACTGGATTAGACTAGTTGGTATATTGTTTTGCGCAGCCATCGATGACTCACACCGATGAATCATATATGCAGGTGTTGATGAATCATACATCTTGCTGCCGGAATCTAGAGTGTTCGATGACGGCGGTTTACCATTCGTTACACTGCCCACTCTTCAAGTCTGTTCTGTCCTAGAACAGGTTTTATTCTGGTTCCTGTAGAAAGTGTCGTGACGGTATCGACAGTCTTGACCTCGACTACACGTTCCATTACGGTAGAAATAACAGTCTACACATTTTGTTGACCTTGACGCCGGCTGTTGGTCGTAGCTACAGACCTCTAAAAATCGGCTCATAGCCGAGTTTGGGGACTGCCAATTTATTAATGCTCCTGGTAAGTAACTCGGTCCTCAAATTCCATAATGCCCTCCACAAGTCGGCGTAACTCGGTTTCTGGTAGAGTAAACCTGTTTCGTTACTAGGTAGTAAATAGAGCGTCCATGATCCGTCAAGTGTAAGACCTTGCCAACAGAGGGATTCTGTTCTCAAAGTTCATCTAGACAAATTTATTTCTAAACACTACTGCCATGCGAAGATCCTCAGAGACACAGTGAGCAGGGACCCGAAAGAGATCTTGTTGCATCTCGGTCGTGACTCCGAATCGCGCTTTTCTAGTTTCAGAAAACGCAGCCATAAATTCTCCAAAGGTTGACTGATCATCTTCAGGCCTTACGATATTCTGCCACTTCAGCCTCATATTCCCGATCTGGGACTGCGTCATTATTTTCCTCATAGTGCGCTAGACAATTGGAATGTACCACCTTTGGTTTCCTCTTGGCAATGTATGAATGCGGTAAATCAAATCATTTATTCGTTTCTTCACCTGGTATGGGTCCTCCCAATTTCGCTGTAATTTTGGAGAATAACCACGACGTCTTTGCGGGTTGTATAACCAAACAAGCTCTCTAGGTTGAAATCCTCCTTCTTGGGCTTTCACATCGTACGAAGTCTTCATCCGGTTACTCGCGATTTGGCTATTATTTCGGGTTCGGTCGTGAATATCCTTCAACTTCTTCTTTAAGTTGATGACATAATTACTCCCGGCTACCTCCTGCTCTGCAGGTGGAGATCCAAATTCCAGATCACACGGTAACCGTAACTCGCGTCCAAACACCACTCACGCTGCTGACTGACCGGTTGTTTCGTGAACCGATGCAAGATAAGCCATCAGGATTAGATGCAGGTACCCGCCTTGCACCGGCCCTGAAGACAGTGAAAGATTTAGGTATTCCTTTTTATTTGCATTACAAAAATAGAAATATCTCTTGTACTTCGAACAATAGAAAAACCATGAATACATGTCAGTGTATTTTAAGGAGCAGTGTATTTTTTAGCTTTAATAGCTTAGCTTCGTTTATTGCGGACCATTGGCTTGCTTCAGAGTTGAAGTATGTGTCGATGTGTACAATATTTGATGTACAACGCAGGGGGTTCATACAGTTACTGCTATCTTCAATTTAGTTTGGAAGGAAATGGATTTGAAATTTTTCAAAAGATATGAAAACCGAAAGTTACACAATAAAAAACAGTACAGGGTTCTGTTAATAAAATTTAGTAACCAAACAAATTCATTACTTTTAGATGATGAGAATTTTAGGCATTAAACGAAATCCTAAAGTTGGAGACTATGAATCTTTAAAATTTTGAATCTTTTAGATTGAAAGGCGTTAGAACTTTGAACACTTAGTTGCTGATAATCTAGAATTGCATATGTGGGTATGGTAAAGGATCTCTAAAAACATTTCAATGCAAATTTCAAAAATCTACAATGTATGAAGCTCTTCTTCCTAAACAATCGTGCAATGGTGGCATCTGAAATTTTTAGTAGATGGTACAGTCTACTGTATTTCATGACTCAATCCCATACAGAGTTATTTTCAATTAGGGCAGCTCTTTTAGGACCAGTTTATTGGAAGCTCGTTTGATAGCTCTCATTGTCTATTCCGCTAGATAACATTAGAAACGGAAATTGTGTGAATCTTACCGGTAATTCCAATACTGGGCATCATAGACTGTCAGGTTTACATGTTCTTGAGAATATTCATTTCCTCTGATATTTGCTATCCATACATCATAACCAGCATCCACCAATACAAATGCTAAAAAATTACATTTATGTTAATGAGACCTTTCCAAGGTTAATTAAGTTAATTTGACCTATAATGAGAGAGGACATGCTGAACTGGACTGAAATTAGAATATAACTAATTGACTAATTGAGTTGCTAAAACTTTGGAACAGGCGGATGTATTAACCATCTAGTTCTGAGTTATTTATTATTCTATTATCAAGCAACAAACAAGAAAGGTATTCCTTTTATTTCCGTTGCAAAAATAGAAAAATCTTTCGTACAACAATCTAAGAATCCGATTCTAAGTAGGTAATATTTATGTATATTTCTGTCGATCAGCATGTTCTTTTAGTTAGGATTTGGGATTAAGAATTACTTACGTAAAGATTCTCTTCTGCGACCAAAGAAAGTAAGAGCTGAACATAAATAACCATGTTGCAGAAAAACTGGGTGTCTCTCTCGGGTATCATTTCCATAAATGTGAAACATTGTTAATATATATTTATCTGGCGTCACAACTTTATGAGCTTCTGCAGAGTAACCATAGTATAACGCAATTTCTATCTGAAAACTTATTTTCTTAGTTTCTTTTGCTTCGATGTGTTGTAATTTATGTTTTATCTACAATTCTCAAAAAGACCATTCACAATTCAAAAAGCTCTTGTAAATCATAGCTGCATAGAAGTCAAATACCCTCTGGTTCTTACCTATTGTCATTACATCATTTCAAGCCGTCCACCTCCCCGTTTACAACCTACAAGGAACTTGGAGACGTATCGAGTACTTTCAACAACCCCAAGACGCACAGTTCAGTATATGTAGGTTCTAAAGGCAAAGGTCGCAAGCGATCTAGAGCCTCTAAAAAGCGCCTCATTTAGTACATGCTGTACAACAGAAACACCTTCGAGGAACACTCGACGGAATACATCCCAAGTCATGGGAGAGGCATTTTAAGTCTGATGCTTTCGCAGATTTTAAGAGTGGTTTTGTTATTTACACGCTTTGCAGGGAAACGCTGGTGGGGATAGAAACCGTGGTCCTGGGGGGTCAGGACGTTTTTAAAAACTTTTCACTAATCAAAAGTTAAAAGTTAAAAAGTAGCTTAGATTAAATGGGCCTTTACTTTCTACTCTTGGCACAAAAAAGTCCTAAGACACAACGTGTTACTAAAAACGTGCAGTAATGGACTGGTTTGCGAGGAAAACGTTCCTGTAACCCTTTGCAGAGTTTTTTTTTATTTATTGATTGGCATTAACCCATTGAAGAACCAATAGTCCGACCTGACCTGACATCATGTAATTACACTAGAAAAAGAAACTGACTAACTATATGTGTAGTCAGTGACAAACAATCTCTTTCGAATGCGGCCCAGAAAAGACTAATTGATTTTATCTTTGCACAATAATAAGTATGAAAAAATTAAAATTTACATTCGCGTATGGCATTTAGTTCGTGCCATGCCTAAGTCGTGGAATACAATATTCACAACTTAGGTTTATTCTTATAGTATACACATCATAGTTAAACCAGAAACACCTAGGCCAGTCTCCGTCTCTACATTGTAGAACCCAAAGATCGTTATATCATACCTTATTAATATAATTCAAAAAGTAACCTGAAAAAGTACACTAACACCAATGAAAAGCAATTAAAAAATAATATGTATTCGACAAAAAAGACGCTCAGGACGTAAATGGCAGAGGAACCGTAATCTTATAGTTAATAACTCTATAACAGGCTCACGCGATAACTGCCAAAGTGATGTTAACTGCCTAACTCAAAACCCACACCTGAAAACCCCATATACCCCATATCCAAAAGATTAGATGGATTTCATAAATGCACTGGTTCTTCCGCCGTAAATAAGCTTCTCGTTTACAAATGTTTATTAAGCCCATATGAACATACTTGATTCAATTATGAGACTGTACTACAGTGATCTGCTACATATTATCTAGAAGGCATCGAACAGATACAAAATCTATATCACCAATTGCTAATTAAAAACCCCCAAACAGATTGCAGATTCCTGGGTGAAACAAGATGATTGCCCTGAGTGTTTTGGACTAGCTGAACTGTTCCAGATAGAAATCCTTTCACTCCTCTTACTAACTTCACAGCCACAAACAATGATGAGATTTCAGGCGATCCATCAAATTTTCAGGATCATAGCCTCCAGATAGATACTGATAATGAAAATGTCATTTTTCCACCACTGACAGAACACAAATATACCTTCATTGATATAGTACATCAAATGATAGTTTCTGTATTGCTAACCTAACAATTCAGTTGTTGAAGAGCACAATCCACAGATTAGTAATTTCATAACAGAATCTATTCCAAATAATTCATTACCAAAGCCGCATCTACAACCTCCAGAATTATTCAAGCCATTTGACCACAATCAAACAGTACTTATTATCCTACACCCATCACAGAAACGACAGAATCAGTTAGGGCCACGCCGAACTAGACCCTAACCAATTATGTTTTTTAATGCAAAATTTGAAACAGCTTTCGAGGGCCGACGTTTTGGAGCGATCACCCACGAGAATTCCCTTGGCTACAAACAAGCGAACTCCTGCTCATGCAATTACAGCACCAGTAAACACTTCCCGGAAACTACAAGCTACGACAAGAGCAGTTTCAGTTCCTGATAAAAGCCCCACTATGGTTACCAATGACCTTCCTCGTGAACTACACGCTACGACAAACGTAGTTCCATAGTTCCAGTTTCCAGCTATCCCAATTTCCACTAAACTTCTTCGGAAACTCGAAGTTGTGACTTTCGGCAAACTTTTGACATTATGTGGAGTGTAGAGACTTTCATGGCCGCACATACCTACTAAGGGCAACAATAAATAACAAAAGTGACGTATTTTTTTCCACGGGGGTCTCTTCCACTCGACATTAAACAAATCCAAATAGAATACACTTAAGATACACTGATAAAACTCAGATTTATCAATCCTGATTGGTATTTGGACTTACCAAATATATTTGCTAGCACGGATCAGGTTTCAAATTTTTATTCTCTTCAACAATCTTAGGGTTCAAGAAGATTCAACCATACTCTACAACGGGCAATCACTTAGTAATTCTTTCTACATCCTTAGGAAATTGCTATGAATGCTGCCTCCGTTTACAAGATACCATTCAACTTCTTTCATTCCTACGGGCTACATCAATGCACTCACGTTTATCAATGTCAACCAAGACTCATTATTTAGGAAAGACTTTTAGATTAATTTAGCATAGCTATTTTTAGTTCTGAAAGTTACAACAAGTAAATCGTAACCGAAGCATCACTTGTTCTACGAAGAAATTATTAATGTTGTTTCTTGGTTTTGTTGATGATTCTAATTTGTTATTTCTTTCGTTCTAGTAAGAATTACAGAGCGCCTCTCAAGTGATTCCTGCATCACAACGTATAATTTAATTAGATTAAGTCTTACAACATTGCATTGCCATCGGCAGTTGATACCTTCATTCCTTTCTATCAGCAGACAATTCCTTCCAGTTCCTTAATTAGATTAATTACTAGCATAAGTTCTTATTGTCTTAGCATGTTAAGGAATTTCTTAAATAGATGCAACCATCTAAAGTTTTTTGTAGCTGGAATCTATTAAAAGTGTTACTCACAACGATACTAATTACGAATTGTGTGTTGAATGTCTTCCTACGCTTTCAAGTGACATAATTCAGTCTTTTTCTACCGGGAGTGTAATATAATGATCTACTACATCTTATCTAAAAGGCATTAAACAAATACAACGGTTGCCATAACAATATAACAACAACTTAATAAATACTACTATATCTGCAAGCACATGGTCTTTTATTTTGTACCTTTAAAGATAAGCATATCTTTATAAATATAACGTCGCATACTGGGGCCAAGAGCACCTTTTAATGGTCAAAAGTATTTTCTTTGCTTATTTTGCTTTTTAAGATTTTTGTTATCATGTGTGTCCACATACATCATAATAGAAGCAAAAAATAGAAAAAGTATATAAATTTTACATTGCCACAGAAAAGGTAATATTACTACTAGCGATTCATTTTTAAATTCTGCAACGATTAACTATTCCTGTGTAAAAAAGTTACAAATAATTTTCTTGCAATATTAGTATGTATATGAATGATTCTAACTAAATACGTCAAGTTTTTAAATAAAAAGGGTTAAACATACTACTTAATGTACCATAGACACCTTATATTGGAAATTTAATTAACATTAACTGAAATGGTAATTACAAAAAGAAGCACAAAAATGCTGAATAGTTTTTACTTGTAAAGTAGTAAAAAGCTATATAGAATAATTCTAAGCAAGATTTATGCTGTGATATCAAAAATTATCTTGGTCAAGGGTGGTTATGGAATATAAAACGGTTGTCTTAGTTTGAGTTTTTGCATCTTTATTAGTCAATTATCATTATTATTAAGTCAAACTAAGACAACCGTTTTATATTCCATAACCACCCTTGACCAAGATAATTTTTGATATCACGGTATTTTGGACTACTATGGACGATAACTATAGCTCAACGATACTAAAAAGCTTTCATAGTTTTACAGAAATTCGAAGTATTTCCTTTTAAATTTTAGAGAAAACCTGAGTTTTTAAGACAATAATAAGTAATTTGATTTCTACTTACGTCTTGGAATAGAATCCATACTACAAGACACCTCTAAATGAACTTTAAAACACTATTTGACAATACCTAAATAATAAGTGATAGGCAATGACTACACAACCGCATTTGGTAAGGTTGAGATTCGAAAAAAGAAAAAAGACGCATCTGTTGTTTTATGAGCTTTTCTTATGTAGGTTCAGTTAGCCTGATGATCCCTTTTAAAAAGTGCATGCCGAAAATAAAACATTATACAACTTTTTAAAATCACTTTTGACCAGCAAAATGGGTAAAAAAAACCCCAGTATGCGTCGTTCCTAATCCGAAGATCCAACCAAGCCATCCAACGAGTTCAATCAAAAAATACCACTTATGATTCTAGATACTCCTTAGTACATAAATAGGTAATAAAAACCATTCGTGAAGACCTAGCAATATCTACAGTTGCAGAGAAAATCAATAGACTTATTTAGCGTCAATTATTTCCAAAAACTTTGGGGGATACCAAAATGAAAAAGCGAGTCAACTGAACAATCGCTTCCAGTACGCAGAAGATTGAGATATAACGATCAACAGACCTGGCAGGACTAACTATCAGATGTCATCGCTGGTGACTTCTCTCCTCGAATGTCATTTATTTATCAAATTTACTTATTACTCCAGGAGGGCGGATTGTAAATATCATTCTTAAATTAAAAAATGAATTTCTTATTAGACTCCTTGTTACGCCACTTGTTTAATTAATAAATATTTAATTGTAACATACCACGTCAGTGCTCTCAGCTGCAATATCATATTCACAACGAGGATTACCTTTAATCGTATAGTAATCTTCAAGTGTTGGGCAGACGTTATTTTCGTAACATTTTATGTATGTGAAGAAATAAAACACGAGGACACTAATGTGCAGGCGGAACATGTTCTTCCCGAAATATTTGTAAATGGATACTACCACGATTTCTTCCAATGTTTGCGTTTTTATAGAACCCGGACATAATAATAAGTGTTTATTATTTAACAGGTAGAAAGCATTACGCATTTATTTGTTTTTATATTTTTTGTTTGCTTTAGAAATAATCATTAGAAATGCTATTAAAAAGTTTGGCTATACTAATTTATTGTTAGACAAAGAATATAAATTTCAATTTTTGCTAATGTTGTATATTACTTCGTTCGATACGAATCACTACTAAATTCTCATTAAAGTTTTGTGAGTTCTACACTAGAAAAATCTTATTTTAAGATTTTAACTAAACCTTTGATAATTCAAAACTATAACGATTTTCAAAACTTCACGTTTTCAAAGATTTATATCTTCAGAATACTGATGGTATCTCAAAATGGGAATTTATAGTTTCAGTCTTTTAAGTTTGAGATAAAGATTTTAATCGTATGTTGTTGAGATTACGTAAATTGAGAATGAACGAAATAATTATCTAGTAGTAGTTTCTCTATGTAGTATGAATTATTTGGATAATTGTGTGCATGCGTAGTGGCCACTAGTATTTGTTGCATGTATGGAATATTTGGAAGCCTTAAAAGCCCTGAAAGTTTTAAATTAAATGTTTAATTTAAATTGTTTGTTTTATTGATTATTTTTATGCCTCTTACAGTTACCTGTTTATATAACTATTTAATCATGTATATTTGTATCAGTTTTTTTACTTTCTTTTACAGCAGAGGCTTACAGCTACAGGATTATGCAGCGAGATTTGGTGAATTACTTGATACTTATCTATTCTGTCTGGCTCCAGTGGCTCCATGAGCCATCGTAATATTTTTTGTATTTGGTGGTATAAATATCCTGGATTTTTCTAGTACATTCCAGAGACCTTAGGGCAGGACCGAATAACCGCTAAAACATCAGAGTAAGGGATAACTGTAAAAACGACAAATTTGGAAAAGGAAGCCATCTTTACTTTTTTCGAAATTACTTTTTTATTAAATATTACCATTAAAATCAATATTGAAAAACATTAGTATAATCAAAGAATGTCATAGACAGAGTGGATGCAGATTATGCAAATCTTTAATTAATCAACCTAATTAGATCTAGAAAGCCTATACCAATATATTAACGAAGAAAGAATAATTTATTTACTTGCAACAATCATAATAAGCTGAATTACTAAAAAAAAGATATATAATGCGAAATAATCCTATGACACGCCCATACTAATACAAGAGTTATGCATAATCTGGAATTAAGACGAATAAAAGCTAAAGAAATGCGTTAAAATAAATATGTATAAAGCTTAAAATAAATATATTAGAAATTAAAATGTAATTTATTTGCCCAACAATAAATTATAAGTAATAGAAATTTTGATGCAGTATAATATACGTCCATGATTATTACCAAGAGAAATAAAAGTATTGCATGATTATGAAACAAGAAAAGTATGCATAATCCTTTCTGCTTGCTTGATGTAATACTAACCGAATACTAATCACTTTTATTATTATATTTAAATTTTATAAAAGCACAAACATTGGAAATCTCTTTAACATTTAGTGGCGTAGTTACCGTGGAGCAGTTGGAACTAACTGCTGGAGCAAAATAAGAAATAAAAAATTGTTACCTATTTTTTGTATTTACCTTAGCGACGTGTTTGTTTATATTTATATTACCTTTAATAATGACAGCTTAGCTGTCGAAACAATATCGTCAGGTTATAAATCAATAAATACTGTGAAACTTTTTACTAATCTTTATTTATTTCATGATTATGGAGTTCCATAAAGTGAAGCTGGAAACAATAAACAATAAAAAGTAATATTTAATTTCATTTTTCAACAAAAGGTAATTAAATAAATGGTTTTTAAAACTTTTAATAGTAATAAATAAAAAATTAATTTTTAAGAATTAACAGAATATATACTCTTATTGTAGCTAGTTAGAGTTGTCAAGAAACAGTTTCGACAGAGAAGAATAGAACAGCAAGAAACAGAAGAATATGTTTTTAGGATTCAAATAATTACCCGGTTGTAGTTCGTTCGAAAACAAATTACAAGTTCAAGACGATATAAAAACAGAGGCTTCAATGAGAAGTATTACTATAAATACAACTACAAATACAAATAAGTACACACAGTATTGCAAAAACTTCATGTGAGGGCAAAGAAAAAATAGCGAATAGCAATACATCTGAAACGGATAGCTATATTATGGCAAACCTGGCAAGTCTTAATATATAGTAACTTTTTTGTAAGGTTAATGGTACAGCTAAGAGTTTTTAAATATAATACGAAGAAATACAGAAAATTTGAAGAATCGAAGGGATTTCTATTACAAGATTTTCATACTAGCATTCGATTGGAATAAAAGTTATATTACATGATACTCACAAAAAAATAATTAGTTGATCTAAATAGAAGACGTTTAAAGCAAGCTTATAATAAGTTCATATATAACCAAGTATATCTTAACATTCTTCTAAATAAATCTGTAGATTAAATTTTAAAGCAATGATATAACTGAACTAAATATAAGAAGTACTTAAATTTAATTGTTTAAATACATTTGATTTAAACAGTTGCATATTGCACTTTCAGTTACACTTTAGTATTTACACTAAAGTGTTCTATTAGTTGATATAAATTTCTGATAACTTTAAATTAACCTTATTTAATGATTAAATGTATGTGTTGCATTGCTTGAATTTACCTTTTTAAACAATTAATGTAACATTCTTATAATCTTCATGCAAGTTGAATGAATGCTTAAACTTACCTTATCAAAGAATCAAGTTTACAATTCTTATATTGTTTATTTAAGCATATTAAATATTTCATTTTCCTTTATGGATATGCCATTTGTAGAAAATTATATAGGAAACAGCAATTTGAATTTGAAACCGTACAATATTAAAAATTGGATTGCAAGTTAATTAATATTCAAAATGCCTTAATGAATGATTTGTAAAGAATTAAACGTTTTATCAAAAGCATATCAGTTGCATTTTTAAATACAATTTTCTATCCACTGAAACCACTACACACCACTTCATTAAAGAGTATTAGTATAAAATTTATTTAAAATAAACATGAGTTAAATAGTTTATATGCAAAATAGATTAATAATAAGCAAGTTCAAAAGTTAATCTTCCAATCCATTCTATCCATCCGCCAATGGATAGAAACATTACATCCAAAAATATAACTATTATTGCTTCTGATAAGACTTAACTGTCGGCAAATTATTCAACATTTTGATCTTAAATTAATATTAATGTCAATTTTTAATATACAATTTCACATAAAAGATACATGCTCCTAAATAATTTTTACACATGGTACATTTGTTTGGTATTCTTTATGTGAATGTAATTAAAAGAAATACATAATGTAAAGATATTTTATTGAAGCATATAAACTTAACAAACAATTTAACAAAGAATAAGAGATTCTATATAAAATGCCGCATTTTCCTTTAATACATCCTAAAGTATTACTATTAGGTATCACTGAGAAAGGCATTTAGTAGAACCAATTAAATTTATTTAATTCAACTAAATATTTAGTTAAATTGAATTTTATTTATTTAACTAAATATTTAATTGAATTAAATAAATTTAATTGGTCCAACTAAATGTTTTCCTCAGTGATAATAAAACAAAACATTGTATTGACACATACAATTTATCTATTAAGAACGAATAAAAAATATAACTTTGTTATAGATATACATATACATTTATAGATAGATAATTTGTGGTGTAGAAGAAAGATCGTTTAATAATATAAATATACCTATTTTCACTATAAAGGGTATCATGTTTAACTATAAAAGATCTTAAAAAAAACAGATTTAGAATCTTTTTTAGAAATTAAAACATATTTTAAATATTATACAAAATGTAGGAAAAAATTATAGAAAATTTCTTGTCATCGTAAAATAGTACACTCTTACAATAATACCTGATCCCAGGTGATACAGGAAAATTCATAATGAATCGTTTTTATTGTAACAAAATAATAATTAAAAATATCAGTTTGTTTTCAATATGATCATTTCGGATACTTTTTATTTAATACATCCTTTTTCAGTTGAAAATACATTATAATAGTTAAAAAAGTTTGTTGTTTATAAGATTAAATTATTTTAAATGTTTTAATATTTTGTGGTGGATTAAACACACCACTTGTTTCTTGTTATTCCATCGTTAAGTAACAGTTGTTATTGTATTTATTTAAAATGAATTTATAATTATTTGATCTGAACTATAATTTTTCTAATATGTGTTCTTATTGAAAAAAGTTTTAAGTGTAACTATTATAACGTAATTTCAACTGAAGAAGGATTTATTAAATAAAAATAATCCAAAATGATCATATTGAAAACAAATTGATATTTAATATTAACAATAAAAACGACTCATTAAGAATTTTCCTGCATTACCTTTAACATATTATAAAACAAACCCGTTATAAAAATTTAAACAAAATTCTTTATGTACATAACTGATTGCATTTATTTCATAAGTAAAATATTAAGTTTTACAAGTAAAATATTGATACTATTATAGCATGAAACATTAATTGTTTTATTTACACATTTAAATACACAGTTTTGTTCAAAGCAAAGAAAGTAAGTTTGTCTTAACCAAACAGAACATTTATTACAACGATACAGTGTGTTTCATCAAAACTATTCAACCTTTCAATCAATCGTTACGTTACTAGTATCAAATAATTGTTTTTAATTAATCAAAGACTTAATTTTTTTATTATACTGTTTCTGAATTGTTTGATTCAAGTATCATACTCTTGCTATCTTAAATATTTATTTGTATTTACTGCAAGAAAATATTATTATGGTTCTAAATATACATTTATTTGCGTATATATAAAACAGATTGTTTTGCTTGTAGTTAAATTTATTTGAACTAATGCAACTTTTTTTTGTGCATGATATCAATATTTCAATTTTTGAAAATATGCAATTCTTCAACTCATGTCGAACAACATGGCTGACACATGAGACCTATCCTATTGCTTAAATGACTTATTGTAATCACATATTCCACAAAATAAGCACTTTGTCTAAATACTTCACTTCACTTTCATTAAAAACTTTTACACCTTTTTGTCGAGGGCCATCAAAGTCAAATCGGACGATGCAAGATTATGAATTAATCTATGGATGCAAGAATGAAAACGCGCTTCGTCTACAAAAACATCCAGCTTATGCTTCGAACGACACATGTCATAATGATCACGTGATTGGCCAATCTCAACAATAGGTATGACTGCAACGATTTGATAGTTGCTTTGGAACAATCCTTTGAAAATGATTGGCTTTTTGTAATGTTAATTTAATTATTGGTATACATAGCAGCAATGCAATAGATTAGTTAACATAATATTTCCAAAAGAATTAATTTTCCCTTTTTACAAATACTTCAATTAACTGTATAAGCTTTAATTTAACATCTGCAATATTCAACTTGAGCCTACTTGTTAAACAAATATAAAACTTGAAATAAATAAAACAGTCTTATTAATTTACATTTACTAAATATATTTAAAATAATCAAATACTTATTTAAAACAATAATTTGTCTTTAAACAAATACATAAGATTAAATTAGCGATACTTTTTTGTGTGTGAGTTATAGTAATGATTAGGTATAGGATTTCTATGCATTTGCATGTTTTTTCTGCTTATAGCAAACATATGCAGAGTCATATTTCTACATGTTTAAGCCACATATGAATAACATATGTCAATTTGAAAGTGTACATAAATGCATATTTAGGTGTTTTTTATAAATGCATGCATATTTTAGCATTTTTGAATGAGTGTGCATATTTTACCACTTTTTGAGCGTTTTACATGCTTTAATTATGAAATTTCTAATATTTTTTAAATAATTTTAGCATTTTAGACAACCAACCAAAGGCGGCTTAGTTGAGTCTAGGGGAAACCCATAATTTAAACTTATTGTTAAATACTAGGCTTTAAAATATTTTACTGCCTTAGCCATCTGTGTACTTGTTAATATTTTCTAAGAAAGAAAACGTTTCAACTAAAATTTAAATACTTACATCCTGCGGTATTGTGATAAATAGGTATTAGGAAATTCCAAAGACCCTTTGACAACTTCCTGTTCATAGAAACATTTGCCTGTACTTTTGTTTACTAATCTTGTAATCTTTCAATTAAGACAGTTCAGAAATTGCAAACTGCATTTCAGTTTGAAATTTTAGAGTGTAAAGATGGGTAAAGAAAAACGATCTGTGTCTCTTACACTTCGAAGTTATGTTAAGGAATTCAGTGTTCTTACAACTGACGATAAGGTGTTGTATTGTACAGTGTACGACGATAAAGTGACTGTAACGAAACGCTTTCAAGTTACACAACATCTGAACACGGTTCGACATCAAAAGTGTGTTGCCCTGAAATCAAAAAAAACATTGTTACCGGGGTACTTTAATAATTCGCGCGGTGAGTCCAGCAAATCGATCGAATTTAATAAAAAACTATGTAGTGCATTAGTGTATGCAGATATCCCGTTAAGTAAAATTAATCACTCAGCATTTTGTAATTTTCTGGAAGAAATTTCAAAAATGCCAATACCCGACGAGTCTACACTCAGGAAAAATTATTTACCTCGTTTATACGAAGAGACCATAAAATCAATTAGAAAACATGTAGCGAATAACTAACTACATATGGGTTTCCATTGACGAATTTACTGACACTACTGGAAGGTGCGTAGAAACTTCATTTCCTTCGTTTTGTTAGTAAAATTTAACTAATTAAAGACAGCAGAGCAATTTACGGATGTTTTATTTTCTATTTTGTTAGTTACATAATACATTTAATCACAACAATATTTTTGCTTGATTAAAATATATATTTTTTTTAAATAACTGTTTTGCGCTAATTGTTTGTAACCGATTAATTATGTAGTTCGATAAAATAAAAATCAAATTTTTGTTTTCAGATACGTGGCTAACGTTATAATTGGCGTTTTAAATTCGGAGAACAATCCCAAATCCTATCTAATTATTAGCAATGGACGTTTTCAAGAGCACCAATCATTGTTCTGTCGCAAAATTGTTTAATGATTCGATGGCTATTTTGTGGCCGGGCGGCATACAGTACAACAAAGTACTCGTGTTCGTCACCGACGCGGCACCGTACATGATCAAGGCTGGAGCAGGCTTACAAGTTCTGTACGAAAGAATGATCCACTTAACTTGTCTTGCCCTTGCAATGCATAGAGCTGCGGAAAAAGTGCGGGAAATATATCCTAACGTAAACTCTATAATTTCAGATGTAAAAAAATTGTGCCTCTCCCACCTGAGCCTGTAATAACAAGGTGGGGTACTTGGCTTTCTGGAGCAGAATATTATGCAACTTATTTTGATATTATTAAAGTATTTGTAAATAAACTTAATAGACACGATGCACTATGCATACAAAGCGCACAGGATGCTTTTAATACTAAGGAGGTGAGGGCAGAATTATTGTTAGTTTTGACAAATTTTGTGCGTTTAGCTAAAGTAATTCCAAAATTAGAAAGTCAGGGAAATTCATTAGATGAATCTCTTGAGCATGTAAGATTGTTAGGTGTTTCTTTGAATAAAGCAAAAGGGCCAAAGGGTTTGACTATAAAACAAAAATTTAAATCCGTTATAGACAAAAATCCTGGTTTTCACTTAATTAAAAGCATAAACGATGCATTATCTGGCCAAGACATTTTAGACGAGCTAAAACATTATTCGCTTGTAGAATTAAACAATTTTAAGTATGCCCCAATTACATCTTGCGATGTGGAACGGAGTTTTTCAAACTATAAAACAATATTTAGGGATAATAGACATATGTTTACTTTTGAAAATATAAAATGTACGTCATTGTGAACTGTAACGCTCTATGTTTAGAAAATATAATTAATTAAATTATTGCTTAGGATGTCTATTTAAAATAATTTCTGTAAATAAAATGTAAATAACGCTAAAAAAAATAACTAAGTGTTTTTTTAATAATGAAAGTGCATATATTTATTAAAAATTTCTAATAAACGCATATTTCATGATTTTTAAGTGCATATTTCACGTTTTTATAGTGCATAAGTGCATGCATATTTCAGCATTTTTAAGTGCATACAAATCCTATACCTAGTAATGATCATAGAGAAAACATGAGTGTGTTGCTTATTACTATTCATTACCAACAAAAGTTTCATGGATGTACTTTCGTAACGGCCTTATAAACAAAAAGAACCAGTTCAATTTGCTTCGAGAATCTAGGGATTACTCAAATCATGTGCAAAATACTCTTGTGCAGTGATAGCTAGCTAAAAAAAGTGAGTTGATGTTAAAGTCCTTCCAAAAATGTAGAGTCTAAAATGGTTTACTGCTTAAATAGCTAGGCTCTCCTTCTCGATGGTAGAATAGTTTATCTCGCGTTGTTTAACGTTTTGCTAGCATAGGCAGTTGGTTTATCGGAACTAATAATTCCTAGGGATAAAACAAAGCCTAAAACAGAATTTAAAGCATCTACGGTAACGTGAAATTGTTTAGAATAGTCATTGTGCTGCAACATCTTATCGTTTGTGGTTTCACAGCGTTGCCATCTTTTTAATTTCTTTGTGTTACAAATGAAACGTAGATGCTTTTTCACTAATCACAAGGATACATAAATAACAAAGGTAAAACTTTTAGATGACATATATTACAGTAGATAACGCGCTCCTTGTGCCTACCCCCCCCCCCCCCAACTAATTTACATAATTAACCTAATTATTTGATTGAATTGAAAAGGGTGACTTAATTAAATAATTGATTAAATATTGAAATAATTATATTTAAAAGGGTTATTATGATCTAATTAAACTGTGATTAAATAAACGAATAAATACAGTTCTGAATTTCTCTGGTACTTTCTATAGACGTCAGGACCGAAGACCCTTCAAAACACATAGTAGGGGTTCACCGAGTAGTCATTCATAAGTAAGCAAATGGAAAAGGCAAAAACGACCACCACAACAAAAAACTCCCTAAAAGTTAAACAAACATACGTTATTCTAGAATCACAGAAAATAGTTTAGCTAACGATTTAATTAAATAGAAAGCAAATCACTTATGAGACAAAAGCCTCTTATGAGATACAATGAAATTGTTGACAAAAAGTCAAAATAATACCAAAAACGTTCGTAAACAGGAACTAGCAAGCCAGAAAATCTGCCAAAATGCGATCAAAAATTTCCCAAATTAGGAAATTTGAAGACTTACGCTTGCGACAATCTCGTCGCCATCTTGTTGTTAATGAACAACAGTTACTAGTTACAGAAAAGGAAAAGTGATTTATTAACGACTATCATTAAATAACAACGTAGTTAGACTTACAGAATAGACCCCTTAGAATATAAAACTTTAGGAAAGAACATAATCATCTACCACATATGACCGGGATGTGGCCGCAATATGGCGGACAATATAACAAAGGACATTAGATATATTAATTGTTAGGCAAAAGTAGGTATTGCCTCAGTTGAGCTGATCCCCACCCTTTTTATGCAAAGGACCCGCGATCTAATCAATATTCAAATGAGGCGTGGTCTAATTAAATGCGCGAATTAAATTAATTGATCTAATTAAATTAAATTAAATTAATTCACGGTATCATTAGCATATCTCATCTCTCATTTACATATATCAATTCTCATATGCATGATCGAATTAAATTAATTCACGGTATCATTAGCATATCTCATCTCTCATTTACATTTATCATTTCTCATATGGATGCTCGAATTAAATTAATTTACGGTATCATTAGCATATCTCATCTCACATTTACCTAGCTCATTTTTTATATGCATACGCGAATTAAATTAATTCACGGTATCATTAGCATATCTCATCTCTCATTTACATTTATCATTTCTCATATGGATGCTCAAACTAAATTAATTCACGGTATCATTAGCATATCTCATCTCTCATTTACCTAGCTCATTTCTCATATGGATGCTCGAAATAAATTAATTCACGGTATCATTAGCATATCTCATCTCTCATTTACATTTATCATTTCTCATATGAATGCTCGAATTAAATTAATTCACGGTATTATTAGCTCTCTCATTTACATAACTCATCTCTCACATGCATGCGCGAATTAAATTAATTCACGGTATCATTAGCATATCTCATCTCTCATTTGCATATCTCATATCTCATTTGTCATGTCGCCTCTCTTATGTGTCATCTGTCATCTCTCATTTCTCATTTGTCGTCACTCATCTCTCCTCTCTCTCATAAATTTATTTTAAAATAAATCTTATGTTATCATTCCTAAATGATATTTAAATATAGATCTATACGTCATCATGTAATTCTGCGAAAACAATTTAACATGTAGAAACATGCCATTTCTCGTTATTGATTTTACATCAGTTCCCAGAATTTATTCTATAAGGATTAACTACAGGTCAGTTCGTTACGACTTAACTTGATTGAAGGTATGTATTCATGCGCATGTGCGAAATCGCTATAAAACGTATTTCAGTGTAAAGCTATCAGTCATTAGAGAGCAACAGTTGATCGTGTAACAGTACCATGATGAGTTTAGGCAGTCCTGATTATTATTATCATCGCTATGAAGACATGTTTACAAGTAGTGCTGAAATGGGCAGGAAAGAAAACGGTTTGTGTGTGTATACATTTGAAAAATTCATTTCATTTTAGATCAATATCATGATGAACCGGATCAAACTTATCAATTCCGGAACCAAGCAGTTATTTCCATGGTCAAGACTATGAAGTGTTACGTGAAGAAATAGGTATGTTTTAAAAGAACGAAATCCTTTGAATGTTACTGAATAATTATTTCTTGTTTAGGTCCGAACGAACCATACTATGCAGATGATGCATCAAACTTATAGGTACAAAGTACAGATAATGTAGCAACACCAGCATCGCCGTTGATTACCATCTACCCGGGCGAACACCTGCAACTGTTAGGATTCGTACAATACCCTCTATCTGTCACGAGACCCCAAGAAGACTCTATTCATATACATAATATCCTAGTAGGAATTATACCGCCTGAACAACCTAATGAATTTGACGTGACTGTTAAACTGGAATGTATCAACAACGTATGTGAGCATAATGAAATTATGTTAACGGAAAGCATATGGTATGAACTGTATGATCCGAGTCGAACCAATGTTTAAAGACTTCTTTTCCACGAAAATATGGAACGATAAAAAGCTGAAATTCCATCTATGTACGAATCTTTACGTTGAGTTTAATCACAGTGTTTTTACGGCAACACGGTGATGATATGTTAGGACCAGCGGAAGATAACGGTAAAATACCACGAATTTCAAAGAATCATGCTTATTAACCAACATGCTCGTGTATTACGTCATTTTAATTTCTCGTACTTCTACTACGCAAATGTAGAGAACACCGCTGAAGGAGTGAGACGCCAGAAGAACGTGTCAAACGAATCGATTTTATTCTCAGCCAAATTGTCGTGTGGTAACTACTCGACGTTAAATTTAAAAGATCGCGGTGGATTGAACTCGCTCATTTTATTAGAGATAATAAAACTTTATCCATCAAAATTTATCAATGTCGTGCACAGTCAGTTGCAACCCAATCAGCAAGCACCGTCAATGTCATGGTCAGCAATTCACGAGACATCAACAGATGTACCATAAGAAGCTGAGGATGATAGAATATAGAAATAGGTTAGAAAATTATATAAACGCTTTGTATGTATTACGAAATGAAATAAAATCGTATTGTGTATTGAATAAGTTATATAAGAAATTTTCACGATTGTCTATTATAAATGTAATTAATAAAGAATAAACGTATAAAAATTATTTGTGTTTTTACTACCACTAGCAATAGTATGAGACAGTAAGTTTTAGAAGAGTATGAATAGAGATGCATTTGATCTCTTATCTCAGTACGTGATGTTGACCCACCGGGATAACAGTGTTTTTAACAAGCTCATTGACAGGCTCCCGATCGAACTACACCTGCCTTCTTACCAATATTGCGGACCCGGTACTAAATTATCTAAAAGATTAGAAAGAGGAGATAAAGGCATAAACCCCTTGGATCAGGTGTGTATGCAGCACGATATTTCGTACGCTCAAAGTTCAGACTTGGATAGTAGACATAAGGCAGATCGTGTTTTAGAAGAAGCTGCCTGGAGACGTGTTAAAGCTAAAGACTCTAAGTTAGAGGAAAAGGCTTCAGCTCTGCTTGTAACCGGTATAATGAAGGTTAAACGAAAGTTAGGAATGGGTGTGAATAGGAAGACTAGTAGGAGAAAGACAAAGAAGATTGAAAATACAAAGAAAATTGTCACTTTTAAAGGAGGTATTTTAAAGAAGCGTGTAAGTACGGTAAATCGAGCAAGTAAGACCCTCACGGGGAAGGATTTAATACACCATGCGTTGAACGCCGCTAGAAGAATCATTAAAAACGTAGGAGGTAGGAAAAACGTTAAAGTACCTCGAATTATTCCGGTACCTACAGCTACAGGGGGTATTTTACCTCTCATACCAATTTTTGCTGGCCTCTCGGCTCTCGGTGCAATTATAGGAGGCGCTTTGGGAGTAGCAAAAGTTGTTAACACTGCTAATAGTAATACGAGACAGCTAGAAGAAACTAAACGACATAATAAAAGTATGGAGGCTAGTAGATAGGCTAAGAGAGTTCTAGCCCAAAATCCCATGTATTTTCTTATGAAGGTTCGTTTTGCATTTCAAGGTCATCCGCGAAATTCGAGGTTCATTTGCATATCATTCGCGGGGTCATTAGTGGATCATTTGCATATCATTCGCGGTGTTATGTATGTATCATTAACGGTATTATTTGCATATCACGATCTAATTAATTTAATTCGCGGGGTCATTAGCGGATCATTTTTATATCTCGCGGGGTCATCTGCATATCTCCCTCTCTCTCCTCATTTCCAACTTGTCATCATTTCCCGCTGAAAGATTTGAATTCCTAGCGCTGCTAATGCCATCTATCGGTGACGTCATATGATCGGTATAGTAGATTTCTATACGACTGTAGATAGGCAACCCGCTATATTTTTTTATAAAACCAATGGAGCCAACAGGGTTTGAACGCTCGACCGTCTGGTTATAAGCCTAGGACTTAACCATTACACCACGAAGGTAATCTATTAAAGCACTGTAAACTGGTTATAAAAAAAAATGTTGACTAGCGACCACGTACTCATAATATAATACATGTCAGTAATTTCATATTATCAGATATGATATCCATTATTATTATTAATTTTAGGTATAAATCTAAACGTGATACATTGTTATTATTAATTTTAAATATAAATGTAGACATTATAGTGGTTTAAAATATAGTAACATCAATTTATTTATTAAAATAAAAATAACTCAGAACTAAATTATTGATATCAAGAAATTTATTTAAAAAAACATTTCAATTCTAAACGTAACTGCTTTCAAATAAATACAAAATAAACAAAACGCGCTTAAACAAATGCAAATCATTAGACGTGTTTTAGTTATAAGTTTAAGCGATAACAAAATGATTGGAATTTCTTATTGTCAATGTAAAAGTTGTATTTATTAAATAGTTACGCGTCAGCGCTAATCTTATACGAACTAAAATTCATATTAAGCATAATTAATCTATATGATTATTTCGACGAACAACGTTTTAAAATAACACAAAGAAATCTTAATCCTAATAAAATAATAAACGGACTTAAAATTCAATTCAATGAATCATTACACTAGAATGTTAAATGTTGCGCAAAAATTTATATGGCTGCTCGAATTAATCATTTATCATATGCATGCCTGAATTAAATTAATTCACGGTATCATTTACATATCTCATCCCCCATTTACATATATCATTTATCATAGGCATGCCCGAATTAAATTAATTCACGGTATCATTTACATATCTCATTCCCCATTTACATATATCATTTATCATATGCATGCCCGAATTAAATTAATTCACGGTATCATTTACATATCTCATCCCCCCCATTTACATATATCATTTATCATATGCATGCCCGAACTAAATTAATTCACGGTATCATTTACATATCTCATGCCCCATTTACATAACTGATATCTCATTCTGTACATCTCATTTTATATATTATTTGTCATCTCTCTCTCATAAATTTATTTTAAAATAAATCAGTCCTATTTGATATTTATCTATAGGTCGTCATGTAATTCTGCGAAAACAATTTAATATGTAGAAACGTAATAATAAAAATTTATTTTCAACTATACAAAGTAACTCTAAAGCTACTGTCAATTACCTGTCGGATTAGCTCTGTTGCATTAGACCTGTTTAAATATACGCCATAAACATTTAAAATACGATTTTCAAGTAAAGCAAATTCTAATTTGACAGAAAACAATTAGGGTCGTTATGATTTCATAAAATTTTATTTAAATGAAACGTTTAAGAATATAGAATACTGTAGAGCATTATTTTTAAAATTCAAAAAACATTATCTATAGCTAAAACTGGTTAAGAAATAACTTTCAAACTAAATGTTTTTGCATTAAAATACGTACAAACTAATTAGCCATGTTTCGACATTTTTTAAAACTGCTTTCAAACCATAAATAAACAAACGTTCTTACGAATGACTGAAAGGAATTTAGATTTTCTAAATAATTTGTTAAGAGATCATCATCTTAAAAGCGGCATAAATTATTGTTTTAAATGACAATTACTCACCCTTGTGTTAACCCGTATGCTAAGTATGTCCTAATGGTAAAACTGTAATCGACGAGATCTAATATCATAGTAATATTATAACAGATTAGGTGACCTAACAAACTCTTTAAAGAAATGTTTATTTACATGTATGAGATAGTATTTAACATAATGTCCTTACATACTGGGTTACGATAAAGATGGATAATCATACGAGCTGCTGAAATGTATGATATATTATAAAATAACGTTTAAATAACAGTTTACTTTAGATGCTACGAATATCTAGGAAGGTGTATAAACAATAAGAACACATACCTATTTAGAAACAGTTTACAAGGTAGTAGATATAACGAAGAAAGGCTAGCATTTGTTCAAAATTACATTACGTCTAGAGGGCGATATGAATATAACTTATAGGATTTAATCAAACTAGAATAATATCGATATATATCCAGCGTTGAGAAATAATTATACTATGCGTTTAAATGTTTAAGTTCATCATAGCCTACATCTCCTAAAATATGAGCGTTATACACATGTTTGAAATTCAATTCATCTTGCTTAAAGAGAATAAGTAAGTTAGCGTTGTCCCTAATCAGATGTTTCGGTATCTTTGCATATGTCTGACCTAAATAAAATGAATCAACATCCTTTATGTCTACTCATGCTAAAATATTATCTAAGTTTTTCCTGTTTGTCACAGATAATATCATCGAAAATGAATACTGAATTAGGTTTCATATCATTAGGGGTGATTACATCATCGTTTTCGCCATATTTAGGTTGAAATAAAGACTTGGCGTATAGGTAGATATTTTCAAATTTTAATTCGTTTTCATTAGTTAGTAGACCTAACAAGACATCAGTTTTACCACAAGAAGAAGGTACACTCAAAATTGCTTTATAGGAAACAGATAAAAGCTTACAATGCTTCTTATCACCATCGGAATATTATCGAGAAACACGATGGTCTAAGTTAAAATTATTGATTTAAAAAGTAATGACCATTACTCATCCTTTGTGTTTCGCCATATTTAAACGTTATTTTACAATACATCATACATTTTCAATAGCTTCGAAATACGCAGATATGTAATAATATACTATATACTCTTGTAGGTTATTCAACGTATCTATAGTAAACTCTTATGATTAATAATAATCTGTAACCTTATTGTTTTTTATTACATCACAGGTTAGAGCATACGAATATAATTCAGGTTAGATTAGGTTAGAGCCTACGAATACATTTTTAGGGCAGAACGTAGGGAGCAGAGTAAGTACAAAACAACATACTTTCAAACAAGAACGTTTATTGATACGAGTAGTTTCGACGCTACTTAAAACATAATACATAACTTATATATATATATATATATATATATATATATATATATATATATATATATATATATATATATATATATATATATATATATATATATATATATTTGTTTAACCGCTTATACATACCCGTTTCGCTATATTCTACCGACTTGTCGGACCATTTTCGACGCTCTCAGACCCGGGCTTGGGTCTGGCAACGTTCTCCTATGTTTTCGATGTCTACAGGATAAGGTTTACCTAAAACTGCAATAAAAAAATATACAATTTGGGTTTGGAAAAGTAGGGTCTGTAAAAAGTTTTATACAACCGTAGTTCATCACAATGAACTATAGGGGGCGTCGCGTCTTTCTCAAGTGTATATCGTATATTTTTATACAAGACGCTATCAAACCCGCTATGTTCTACAGACTTCCTAAGCCCTGGATCTGGCAACATTGCCATGACGCATATGTTAAGCTTTGTTTTATATACGTTTAGTTATAATAGCTCGCATTTAATATTTGATGGAGAAAAGTGACGTAAGAATTACATCATCTCGTATGCGAGTTCTTTTCACATTTGTAAATATTCTCTGGCTTTGTAAAATTGAAGGTTTTAATATTTATTAATAATATACTATATTTATAGCATATAACTAGATAAATTCCATATAATACATTATAATTTCTTAAATATTAATATAATTTATTACATATTTTTTACACTGTTTCTTAGATAATGTTAAAGATGTACAGTTTTTTACATTAGCTGGAAGTATATTCAACTAAATCTTTATGAAACAGATTATTTTGTCCTATATTTGTTGTTACTGTATGAACATAAATATTATTTCTACTTCTAGTATTATGATCATGAACATCTTCTACGAATAGTAAATTCATTTAAAATGTGCTCTGGATATATTCGGTTTTTTGTTTTAAATATTATTATCATCGTATTATAAAATATATTTTCCTTAACACTTAACAAAGATGTA
Source organism: Agrypnus murinus (assembly GCA_929113105.1). Lineage (NCBI taxonomy): Eukaryota > Metazoa > Arthropoda > Insecta > Coleoptera > Elateridae > Agrypnus > Agrypnus murinus. The sequence continues at coordinate 195,075 of CAKMYN010000012.1, forward strand.
ACTTGCAACATTCCTCTTATGCTAGTATACCTACTACATTTTAATATTATTCTTAACGCACAATTTTGTTTTTTTTGAAGATTGTTAATTTCAGTATTATTTAGGAGGTAAAGTATACTAGCACAATAATTAAAATGGGGAAGTATTATTGTTTTATATGGTAATAATTTAGACCACTTGCTAAGATTTTGGCTTATTCTACCCATGAAATTTACTATTTTTGCAACTTTACTGATAACATAGTTTGAATGACTAGAAAATGTTAAGTGACAATCTATTATTACGCCTAAGTACTTCCACTCATAAACTTGTTCTATTTTTTGACTATTAATTTGTATTCCCACATGACTAGATGTATCAATTTCGTTAAACTTATTTTTTATTATCATGAATTTTGTTTTATTTACATTTAAAGAAAGACTATTTTTACCTAACCAGTTATATACATTTACTAATTCATCATTGATGATATTTATTACTTTTTCAATATCATCTCCTATAAAATATATTAAAGTGTCATCTGCAAATAATTGAATGTTACATTTTTTAATTACATTAACAATATCATTTATGTATAGTACAAATAAATCAGGGCCTAATACAGTTCCTTGTGGAACGCCAAAGGTAGTTTTTTTAGGTGAAGATGTAGTATTAAAGTATCTAGTTTTTTGAAATATGTTTTTGAGATATCCACTAAACCATTTTATAACTATTGGGACAAACCCATATGTTTTTAATTTCAATAATAATAGATCTCTATTAATAGTCTCAGAAGCACGTCTAAAGTCTAGAAAAACTACACCTATCATCTTCTTCTTGTAAATAGCATTTTTCCATTTCAAAAGAACTGATTGTATTGCACTTTCACATGAATTATTTTTCCGAAACCCTGATTGAAAAGGTGTTAACAGTTTGTTCACTTCAATGTAGTCACGAAACTCGATATTTACGACGGTCTCTAATAATTTTTCATAAGATGGCACCATGTTGATCGGTCTGTATTCTTCACATTTGTTAGTGTTGATTATCTTCTCAATGGGGATAATATGGGATGTCTTCAAGGTTTCTGGGAAGGATACACTTTCTAGACTCATTTGAATTAGATGCAAAAATCTCTGTCCTATTACATTGAAAGCTAATCTTTACGGTAATACCATCGACACTACTATTCTTATTAGGTAAATTGTTTATACTTTTTTTTAACTCCAAAAACCCTATTGGTAAAAATTTCTCAAACTTGCATTGATGCACATTAATGTGGCTTAAATCAGTTTCAATTTGGGTTAAATTTGTTAATGTAATAATTTGTTCTATGCTGTTAATAAAGTAAATATTGAATTTTTTACAACTCCATTGACATTTAATGGTTTTTTTAACAGTTAAAGCATGCCTGTTTAGTGTGTCCATTATGGTTTTAACTAATGTTTCTGCTAGTTGATTGGTGTTTGTACAGTCCGGATTCCATGGTTGATCCATTAGATCTAATTGAAATTGCATTTCATTGAAGTTGCTCATGTCTCTGTGTTGTATTGTATATTCTTCATATTTTTCTTTCACTTTTGCATTTACAGTTATTGGGTGATCGGTTATTTTTGGAACATGGTGTACCTGGGCATCAATGGTTTTTTCATTAGATACAAGAAGATCTATGAGGGTAGCACTGTCCTTAGTGATTCTTGTAGGTTGGTCGATAATCTGATGTAGTCCATTATTTTTAATTAAAGTTCTCAGCCTATTTTCATAATATGAATCCTTTAATAGGTCAATATTAAAGTCTCCGATAATTAGTAAGGTCTCTGATCTACTAGCATATACATCAAACAAATTTTCAAGTTTCATTAGAAATTGAGCATCACTAGAGTTTGGAGAGTGGTATAAATTTATAAAGTTATATTTGTATGATTGAAAGCATATATTAATACCTACAATTCATGTGTTCATATCAATGGTATCTTTAAGTAGGACTTTATAACTGAATTCATTTTGTATATAAATGTTTAGAGTAAGGTTAACAGGATTTTCGAACAAGTGAGACAACGCAACATAATACGGAAAAGTTAATTTCTGGGGAAAGTGAATGGTTTCCAAATAAGGTGGAAAAGTACATATGTCATTTTCCGTAGTAATCAAACGATAAATTTCAAGAACTTGATTAAATTTTTTAGTATAAAAGTACTGTAATATCTTCTTTGTATGTTTGTTTGAAGGATTGTTTGTGATTAATTAAAGCTTTATTCTTTTACTGTTAAGATGAGAGAATGAATGCTTGAACTATTTGTTTTCTGAATTATTTTCTGACTCCTTGTTTATATTCGTTGCATTGGATACTACACTCACACATACATATTTATCAATGGATCACAGTACTCATTCATACATAGCGTCGACGTTAATGCATACTAGCGGAACTATTTTCTAGCAATTTTCCAGGAGCGCGGACTTTCTCGTCTGTAATTTGTAAGATTACTTAATGGAAACAGGGCACTCGAAAGGTTCGGAGGGGCAGTGTATGTTGCAACCCCCAATTGAATTTCATGAACATTGGTATGGGGTAGATGCAGTAGCAGCACTTCACTATCGCAACAAGAAACGGCCACCTCATAGAACAAAAGATAAACGGAATAAATTCTGTGGGACGTTCTTTAACAAAAATGAAACAGGGTGGACTAATATGATTTGCGCCTGGTATATTTAGAACTACATATATTTCAAATGTATCAGAAAATCTCTGGTGTACAATTCGTCACTAAGAATATAATACATATTCCAATTCACAAATAGCTATTTCAGAATACAATAAAAATTGATCTTTAACTTAGTACAAGTGCAATATAACGGAATTGAGCAAGGTTTGAAAAAACTTCTTCTCTTCTTCGTTACCTTTCGACGTTTCTGTTAAAGGCACTTAACCACCATATAGTGTATACTGTTTTGTACCTTCAAATTCATTAAACAGGAAGTAGGGATCGAACATTCCATAATTTTGTTGTAACTGTACAAACGCACAGTAAAAATAGAAACTGCTATTTTTTTAATCTAGGTTAAACTAATCAAATGTAGTGTATTTTGGTCAGCTAAACTTGAAAATGACTTTATGCTTGATTTGTTCATGTTTACGAGTAGATAAACTTTGTAAAATATCAATATTAAACCACGCCCCCAGATATATTTTGTCGTTTTATTTTCAAAAACTGTTAGGTTTATGGACTGGTTGTTAAGTGGGTTAGATAAAATAAATCTTATTTAATTGGCGCATGAATATATATCATACAGGATGTTTCACTGAAGATTCGTATCCTCTGAATAGGTGGTAGTACACATAAAATGCAACAAAAAAGCTGAAAATCATTAATGTTTATCTTTCATAATAACCGAAAAAAGAATGGTTTTTGAAAAGTGGGTAGCAGGTCACTCGTCTAAGAATCACACTTGGAGCTGGATGTGCCTATCTGATACATTGACGCAGCTGCTGCTAGGTGATGTCGCAGTTTGTTTTGACTATAATTTCCAGCAGTTCCCAAAAGTTGACATTTTTAGCAAATTTTTGTCGATTTGCGTAAAAACAAAATGAGTTTTTTGTTCCTATTGATGAATACTATCACACATGCAATTTATACGAAAGTTGAGTAAAACACCCTGTATGTAGACCAACAATTTGTACCAATACATTTGCCGGAGCAACTTTAGAACATAACTTATTGCGATCTTGTATTCGTCATCAAGTACTTAGCTAAGAAAAAAAATGTTGAGTTCGCAGTGCAACCTTAGCATCACTTCTGCAAAATTCATGAAGCGATGTTGTTGTTATTGTTGGTTGTAGTATTATGATAATTTTGCAGTAAAAAGAATATCTTTAGGAGAATACCCTGTACTGGACAATTATTTTATAGAAACCAAAATGTATAGGGCATTTCACCTTGTTTTGAAATCTTTCTTACTTCGTTTGTACGTCATACTGCATGACGTTTTACCTTTATTTTCTTTCTGCATTTTATAGAGCATTATTTGACTTGTCACTATTCGACTTGGGTCAAGTATACATTAAACATATCACTACCACAGAACTCCGCATCTAGCGGTAGCGGGTACGCTACAGCTACCACAAGCACAAAATAACACTAATGTATGTTCTAATAACAACTGTCCTTGAACACAAAATTTTATCCAAATTGCATTTTTGACTTTGTCTATAGCTTTGTAACATTTCATTTTTGAACATAGATATGTTGTGCTTTATGGCCTATTTTGATCAAAGGCATTGACCCTCAGGAATTGGCATCGTCTGCTCAAGATATCCTATATGTAAAATAGGTGAAGTCCCATTTAATGTTAAATATCTAGCTACATTTTAAAGCAGGTGTGGAATTAAGTCGTGAACTTAGAATTCCAAAACAAAAACCATTCAAGAAAAAAATTACTCGATACGAATATAAATATAAAGAACGAAGTAAGAGAGATCCAAAAACCCTGAAGTACCCTGTACGTTTTAGGCTCACTAAAAAGATTGATTAGTACAGGGTATACCCCTAAAATGTATCTTGCCAATACGAGAATTACCATATGACTAGCCCCAATAATAATGATAATATCGCCACGTAGATTTTGCTGGAGATGCTGAGATAGAAGAAGACTGAACCAGGATCGCGTTCGATGCTCAACGAGATTTCCATAGCTATTTCATGATGAACATCAAATCACACAAAGTTATGCTCGAAGCTTCTCGTATAATATGTACCGATACAAATTATTTGTCTGTGTGACATATGATCGTTTTTCGATTACACAGAAACAAGACAACATGCACAAAGTTTTCATAGCTTTTTGGTATGAAAATTAAATAAAATCCTATTTAACCTAACTGGCTCCATTTTGATAAACCTAATAGTTTCTGAAAAAACAGTAAAAATCATCTGGGGGCATGGCTTACCCTCATCAGCTTCTCTGGTTCACCACTTTTGAGTAGTAACTTTTAAGGGGTTATTTAACATATCACAAAGAAGGCCTATCAAAAATCCAAGGATCTACCTCAATTCCCCTCTATTTTTACTAATTTGACTGAACTGTTACCGTGGTATTAAAATATACATATCTTAGAAACTGTTTATTTGTGCTAGAAACATAACAGTAAAATGCAGGAGGTCAAAAGATTTGGCTATAACATTTATTTTTTCAAAACACATATACATGACGTGTCTTCGAAACTTTTAATTGTATTCTTGTAAACAAAACTAATCATGTTAAAATAAATGATTTAAAAACAAATTATTAAAAAACAATTATTTGCATAAACCTTATGTATTTTAGAACAAAAGAGGCTCAATGCTATTTTCTCATGTTAATAATAATTTTCAGCGTTACATCAGAGTTTTACGGAAAACGTTAATTTTTCTGCGTTTAAGGTTATTTATGGAATTTACGAACAAATCAACAAAAATAAAGATCACTTATGTGCTTAGCATCCCGAAATCATTACGTCAATCGTAATTTTATCTCTGATACATTCGGCAACGTTGCTGGGTTCGGTAGGGTAGGTAGGCTTGCTTAAAATTATACAAATGGGTCTGTAAACACTGTAATATGTATCGGGTTCAAGAACGACTGTCAAATATTACCAATATTTTTTTTTCATATATTTTTACCCCTCGAGGATCTTAAATATTGCTTATCAGAAATAGATCAATATTATGTAAAATATACACATTTTAAAAATCAAAAAATGCGGGTCTACTAACGACCCCACCATATAGCGGGTCCGACAACGTCGATTAAACCAATATATATATATATATATATATATATATATATATATATATATATATATATATATATATATATATATATATATATATATATATATATATATATATATATTTTCGGCACAAAACGAGATCCTTTGGAGTTGGAAAGTATACAAGTTGAGATCCTTTTTGCAAGGCGAGATCCGATTTTGGATCTCGTCTTGTATCTGTGTGTATATCTTACTCACTCAATAGGCAATGTGAAGGGAAGAGGAAATTCAAATTTTTGGTAGGAGCTCACTTTGTCCCATTTTGTGCAATTTTATACGCTGGCAGTTCATCTAACCTTACTGTAGGGGGCACTGCAGCGCCTTTTATGTATAAAACCTTAAAATGTATGTTACAGTCAAGTCGAGATCCGGTATGCTTGACAACATCGCAGATGTATTTGCAGCTTGAATTCTTGGGAAACGAGATTGTCACTTCCCTTCTTAGTCATCGAACTGGGTTGTTTATTTTTAAAATTACTTCTATACGTGGTCATGCGGTTCTTATAAAAAGCAATAGTATAAATTCTATTAAATGGGAAGAAAGTGCTATCCCAAATATTATTAGCATTATCTAACTAACATTTGAATAACAAATATATTTTTAGTTTTGTCTAAAGTAAGAGAAAAATTCCAATGTTTGATTTATAAAAAGCACACATTTAAGCACTATCTTTCTTGTTTTAAATACGCGCTGTATGTTTCTATCCAGTCCATATATATTGTTTAACTTAATTTATAGATTTTGTTAATATCACGACTGTTGGAATTAATTTTCCATAGGAAATTTTTTCTTTTAAAAGGAATTTCTGGTCTTTATCAAGATCTAAAGCAATTTTAAATATAATTACACATAAGTTAAAATCTTAATTAAAATTATAAACTTGGCATTTAATGTTATCATATGTTAAAGTTTTTTTAAAACGATTGTTTATTTTAGTCAATACTTACTTTTGATGATTTTTAATTTAGAATGTGCAATGTTGAGAATCAATTATATTTGTAGTTAAATTACTTAATCTATTAAAATGTTAGATTTAAACCAAACTTTAAAGAAAACTTTAACCTCTGATAACATTAAGTGCAATTTTATAGTTTTAATTAAGGTTTTAACTTATGCGTAATTATTTTAAAATTGTTTTAGATCTTGATAAAAACAAGAAATCATTGTCGAAACGTTGATATTTCGATGGATTAATTAATAAAATACATCAAAGACTGCACCCTATGAAGTTTCCTTTTTAAAATTAATTTATAGAATTAACAGAATTCCAGCTGAAAACTATTTTAACATTGATAGGCCTTGGCTAAATTTTGGCTTGAAAATAGTATATTGAAAAATGAGCGTCACAATGACCATTAGTGTAATACGAGTGCAGTTTTTATAATAAATTGTATGTAGATATCCCAGTAGCACAATTAATGCCTTGTCTCAAATGGGTTGTCTTTAGTAAAAAGGCATCAAATCAAAAAGTGCCGTATTTAGCTAAGAAATGAATAAATCGATTTCCTTTCTTTAATTCAAATGTGTTTTTATAACTTATATGTACTAATTATTAAAATAAAATACAAATTCACTAAAGTAGTTCATTAAAATAATCTATCAAATTAATTAATAACCAGAATTTCTCTTCAATACTCTTTTGGTGATACACCATTGTAATAATTTTCTTATATACTGTTACCGGAATATTGTATTTATTTATATTCTTATCAAGTATTATTTGCACATGATGGCGTATAGTTTTTAAGATGTTATTTATACAAGGTTAATTATCACTATTTCAGCATTTCTTTTCTGAAAGTAAATATCAAATCCAACGATGGAGCTACAATTACCATTGCGAAACCTTCTATAAAATTTTTGCATAACTATCAGGACGTTTAGTAAGTTTAAGGGTAACCTACAAAGAGAAAATATTGATACAGCTATTGGAATGGGAATTATATTGCCCTTTTAAAATAGTGGGATTAAATGATCTAAACATCTGATTACAGTAATTTATCTACAATATTATAGGAAATTTAGTTTTTTAAGTAATTCACAATATAAAAGTACTATTTTTATTGTAAAAATAAACACTAGTTATCAGAGGGTTTCATTTTTATCTATTATAAACAAACTTCAGGGTGCTCTGTAGGCCTCGTGAAATTTCCTAACCAGAGATTTAATGTATTTATGAGAACAAAAATATTTTTTGCTATATGTCCATATATTTACAATATGGGCTTTTACTTATTCCGTAAATTTAACTGCTTCTGACATTGACCGTAGTCGGAAACTGATTATAGTTATTGTTAGGTTAAATATAATATAGTTATCTGTTAATAATTTTATACAATAATTTGTAATAATTTTCTTATATACTTTTAACGGAATATTGTATTTATTTATATTCTTATCAAGTATTATTTGCACATGATGGCGTATAGTTTTTAAGATGTTCTTTTATACAAGGTTAATTATCACTATTTCAGCATTTCTTTTCTGAAAGTAAATATCAAATCCAACGATGGAGCAACAATTACCATTGCGGAACCTTCTATAACATTTTTGCATAACTATCAGGACTTTTAGTAAGTTTAAAGGTAACCTACAAACAGAAAATATTGGTATAAGTATCGGAATGGGAATTATGTTGCCCTTTTAAAAAAAGTGTGATTAAATGATCTAAACATCTGATTACAGTAATTTATTTACAATATTATAGGAAATTTCTAGTTTTTTAAGTAATACACAATATAAAAATACTACTTTTATTGTAAAAATAAAAACTTTTAAACTATCTGGAAAACAACCGGTTTCCAGGAAAGAATTAATTAATAAGATGCATTAATGTATAACTTAAACTGTCGATGAGTGGCTTAATAATGGACGGCCCAAATTCATCTGGACTAGACTTGACCGTTTCAAGTTTTATAATTTTTTCTAAAAACTTAATATCAATTTTTTTCAAATTTGACTAACCTACAAGATCTATTATTTAATACAGGAGGATTATCACAATTAAGTGGGATTATGCTATTAACAGTATCATTTAAATTGCTAATAAAGTATTCATTTAATTTATTCGGTATTGTAATTTCAGTTTAATTTTTTTAAAATCAATGTCATCTGGGAGATCGTTGTTTGATTTTCCAATTAATTTTTTCCACATAGCGCGAGAATTCCCCTTATTGTTATCAATCTGTAATCTATAACACTCTAATTTTTCTGATCTTATTACACTAATCAGCTCATTTCTCAAAATTTTATAATTAATCCAGTTTTGAGGATCATTAGTAGTTTTAAAAGTTTTATATGCTTTATCCCGCTTTATTTGAATTTTCTTAATGTTATTATTGAACCATGGTTTTAAATTACTTCTAATTTTGTACGTTTTAAGTGGAGCATATGTATCTAACAAATTGACAATATTGTTACGAAAATTATCGATAATAACATTAACATTAGACGTATCATACTTCCAGTTACATTCAGATAGTTTGTTTCTCATTTCCGCTATTACCTCATCGTTTATTACATTTTTTATATTTTTCTGTTTCAATAGACGCAGATTGCTTGTTAATAACTGTTACAAGCACAATATCGTGATCTGTAATTTTTGGCGTATCTTTTACTGTAACGTTTAGTAGGGATCGTTCGTTATCACAAGATCAATTGTACTTACGAGTTAGGTGTAGTACGAGTGGGAACGTTAACTATTTGTTTCATACCTATATTATTAACAATATTTTTTAATTTTCTGTTGTCCAAATTATCTGTCCTCATATCAATATTAAAATCTCATGTAAAAATAACACGACCTTTATAGTAAGACTCGTCATCCAACAAGTTACTGAAATAATTTATAAAATAACTATATAGCACTTGAATTCGACGAGCGATATACAGTTTCAACCATTATTTTATTTACGTTTACAACTAACAACCAAAACGTATTGGCAACATTAATATTATCCATAATCTTAAAATTATATTTACGGTTTATAAACATTATAACACCACCTGTGTACCTATTATCAGAAAAGCATACAACAGCGTGATACCCCTTTATTTCTGTCTCACATTCTAAAATATCCGCAGTAACTCTAGTTTCTGATAAGCACAACACTGAAGGTTGAAACTCAGCTATAAATCGATGTACTTCATATTTGTGTGCTAAGAAACTACAAATGTTTAAGTAATATACCCCGAATGTAGGTTCCAATTTGCTTGAATGTATTGACGACGAACAATTTAAAAAACCGATTGTTGAGCAAAGATGGTTGTAATTCTTCATTCGAACGTGGTAGATTAGGATAAAGTGATGCAGTCTGTTGGGAATATGAGCCGAAACTGTTTTTGTCACCCACATTTCGGTTACACCTAATAGCAACTATTAGATTTGAATTGTTTACCCATGCACATTTGTTATCTTTCGCTTTTGTTTCACTTTTTGTTGAGGCTTTAATGTTCATAATAAAATTAACCAAATTACAGCATAGTTTTTCTTTACCGTTCAAATTAAGATGACCATGAATAGTATAATCAGCTTTCGTAACTATTGGATTTAAATCAAACAGAAGAAAATTAGTTTTTACAATAATTTCACTGTACAAATGAACGTTATTTTCGTAGATGAAATTATTAAACACCCGTACGATTGAAGGTCCTGTACGGAACAGTTACAATTATCACGTTTGTATGAGTAATTTTACGTAATTTCGGTACAGAATCAGCTCTAATGTTATTGCCTTTTACTGAATTATTTGAACCTACGAAAATTATAATATAGTCTTCCTTTTTGAAATCAGAACATACCCGATCTATCATACCGACATACTATCAAAGTTTAATTGAAATTTGTCCGTTAATCCTCGATCATGACTGTCCGCTAATATCAAAACCTTGGTTTTAATATTTGTATTTTTATCATTAATATTTGCATTATTTATGGTTGATTTTTGTGATATAATTGCCGTTGTCTTACAATCTTTATATTTGTTAAGGTCTTTTTTTGATTCGTATATTTAATATTATATTTTATTATTTTCCTGTATTAAATTATCAATATCAACTTTTAACATAATTATTTTCATATTTCCTTATTCCAATTGTTGATAATGGAGTTTATAACGTCCGATTCTCTGACTGTATTATTTTTATATACAACAGTATTGGAAACAACACATTGGAACAATTAAGGGAAAATATTTGCCACCTAAATGTCATTTGTTAGATTATATTGAACTGTTTGACTATTGGATTTGCATTACATATAACGAACGAAGTTACAATCGAATGGCACTCCACATACAATATGTACTTATGACTGATAGTTTAGGCAACAAATTGTAAGATTCTTGAAATAAAGATTCTTAAAGGTTGCGAAAGCAATAATTTTATTAGAGCATATAAACATTATAAACAAAGTACATCCCTTGATATTATATTCAAAAATACCGCAAAACACAACGAATTCAATCTTTCAAAATAATTTTGAAGTATGAAGCAAATATTTTCTCCGCCGTTCTAATGTTTTCAAATTGAAATAAGTGATTTCTGATCATTCCAATGTTTCCTTGGCATAGCTGGTTTTTTGCATAAAGAGAAGTTTTCTTTTCTTTACCTTTTCCGGTTATAATCAGATGCAATCCGTAACCAAAGGCATCATTCAATTCGTATTTTTTTCTGTATAGCATTCCTTAATATCTTTCATTTGACATAATTAGGGGAGATAATATTAGGGTTTGAAACAAAATGCACGTAAAGCTGTATTGTACGTGATGCGATTAATTATACATATGTGCAAAAATAAAATATGAAAATGGTATTAATTAAAAACAATCTTATATTTTAGTCTTTCAATTTCAATAATCTTTATTTGCTTTATTTTTGAAATCAATAGTTTCAAGGCGGGTGACATGTTAGGTTTAATATAATATAGTTATCTGTTAATAATTTTATATAATGCAATTTAAAGATGTACATAACAACCTTTCATATTTTTAACTTTTTCCCTTCTTTTACTTTTAAATGAAATATTTTTAAGGAAGTTAAAAACATTAAAAGTTAATATGTAGTATTGATATCATAATGATCTCGAGCAACAAGGCTAATATAATGCTATTTAATTTATTTCTTTTAGTGTAAACGTATAGCATAAAATAATAAAAAATAGCCTTGCTGTCCTAGATCATTATGAAAACAATAGTACATCTTTAAATAATTGTATTGTATAAAATTATTAACAGATAACTATATCATATTAAACCTAACATGCAGAATAACATGAATAATAATTTTATACTTTCAAACAAAACTTGTCCTTTTTCTATTGTATGAAATTCCAGGTCAAGTCATTTTAACAGTCCCTTTTACAACATCTGGTTGTCATAATGACCCTCGTTTGTGAGTTTTGTGGTAAATATCTGTCGAATACGGTGGCAACGCTGCAGGATCTCACGTTGGTATACATATTATGCTATATACAAAAATGGACCTCGACTTGTTGCGGATCTCGCTTCGTTATGGATTTATAAATAAAATTTTAATTGCAAAATCTGTGCCCCTCTGAGGGGGTAGTGGTTAAGTCGTAAATTATAAATCTATTAACAGAAAATATACATGCGTAACTCTTTATCTTTTGGTGGATCTCGGGTTGTCCTAAATTTATTCGGATCTCAACTTGTTACGAAAATAGATATATATATATATATATATATATATATATATATATATATATATATATATATATATATATATATATATATATATATATATATATATATATATTTTAGTTGAAATTAATTTTTGTTAAGTTGAATAATGATTTTACATTAAATAATATTTAGAATGCAAATTCATATAGAAAAATTTATCATCGACTCTGCTGGGACTCGAATGTATGTCTGCTTAAACATCTAATTCATATGGAAAATCTCTCGCTATGCTGGTAGTCGTTCTCTGTAGCTCAGTTGCTAGAGATACCACCTAGACAGTGGAGGGTCCTGGGTTCGAGTCCCAGCAGAGTCGATGATAAATTTTTCTATATGAATTTGCATTCTAAATATTATTTATATATATATATATATATATATATATATATATATATATATATATATATATATATATATATATATATATATATATATATATATATATATAATATCTATTAAAATAGTACTGTTCGTATACACTAATAATGGTACTACATACTCGACTATAAAGTAAACATGGTAGGTATAACAACAGTTTAAAAGAATAGATAGTAAATATAACTATATCTAATTATTTTATATAATACTATGTTAACTAAGAGGTTATATACAGAATATATACGCCTGTATTCGACCTCTAGAGGGTTCATAAGACTACACTAGACCAGACCAGACCAGGCCAGACCAGACCAGACCAGACCAGACTAGACCAGACCAGACCAGACGAGACCAGACCAGACCAGATCAGACCAGACCAGACCAGACTAGACTACACTATAGATGATAGACAGTAAAATCATGAACAATTATACCGCCTGTAAAATAATAGAGCTTATGATATAATATATAATAGAGATATATAATATAGAATATTATCGAGAAACATGATCGTCTAAGTTAAATATATTTAGCGTTATGCATAGGTTTAATACCATCAACAGCTCATTTAAAGGAAATGTTAGATTTTTAACAGTTTATGAGCATTAATCAAAGACTATTCTATAATGATGTATTATTTATTTATAAACGTTACATAGTATAGTAGCTAAATACATGACTGACTGAAAAAGTTACTTTTATTAATGATGACTATTGAATTCGATCTGTCACTAGCTTAACCTTTTAATTTCCACTTTTGACCAAATTGTAGTTGATCTGATCAAATATTGCTTACAAATCGGATCTCTAATCTAATGTCTACAGTAGAATCCTTAAAACTCTCTATGAAGTTTTAGAATGGTCGATTACTAAGACACACGTTTCTTCTGCCTCCTTTAGTAAATTCATATTGTTAGCTTCTACTTTGTCAACTGTTACTAGAATGCTGTTCTTTAGATCCTTTACCTCGCTCTATGTATCTGTAGTCATTACAATGAAAGTTTGTACTGTTGTGTCGAATTGACGACTTGATTTGAAAATTTAATAATGTAATTTATCGTTTAAACTAACCCTTGTTTACTTCTATATATGTTTAATTAATATGTAATTAGTACATCAAAATATGTTCTTAATATGTTTTTCAATTTCCTTATAAAATATAACTATATACGAGGGTAGATCAGTATTTACGGTCCCTGACATAGTAGGCTTTGCATGATATCGTCACTCATTTTTCTATGAGAACTGTCATTACTAATTATTTGTTGTGTCAAGTTTTGCGTAGGTGCGTGTTGTTCTTTGAAAGTTATTAATAATTAAGCTGGTCGATAACAGACAATTTTTAAAAATGGAAAAAAGTGAAGTCAGAGCGGTGATAAAGTATTTGCAAAAAAAAGGATTAACACCTACTGAAATTCACAAGGATATGACAGACGTTTTAGGGGACTCTGCCCCTTCTTACCAAGTGGTGAAAAATATGTCTCGTGAGTTTAGATTAGGCAGAACAACTTGCGAACATGCGAAAGGTGCGGGACGTCCAGTCTGTGTCACCGTTGACAAAAACATCAATTTGATCCATGATATGGTAATGGCAGATAGAAGACTGACTATTCGCCATATCGCGGAAATAACGAACATCTCTTATGGGTCAGTTGAAAATATTTTAAGAAATGTTCTTGATCTCAGAAAAATTTCGGCGCGTTGGGTTCCAAAGATGCTGACCGTCGATCAGAAACGCTCTAGAGTGCTGCATTCGGAAGCCAATTTGGAGTACCTGAAGGCCAATCGGAAGCAATGTTTCACTCGCTTTGTGACTGTGGATGAAACATGGGTGCACCATTTTGATCCTGAGACGAAAAGACAAAGTATGGAGTGGCATCACAGAGGTTCTCCACCTCCACGTAAATTTCGAGTTCAACGGGCGGCTGGAAAGATTATGGCCACAGTGTTCTGGGATGCAGAAGGAATTTTGATGATCGATTATTTGCAGCGTGGACACACAATAACGGGTTCTTATTATGCAGGGTTAATTCCAAAATTGCGCGAAAGCATCGACCGAAAAAGACCAGGAAAGTTGGCACACAAAATTTTGTTCCATCAGGACAACGCTCCAGTCCACAAGAGCTGCATTGTCATGGCTGCCATACAGAACGCTGGCTTTGAAATCCTAGAACACCCTCCATATTCACCAGACCTGGCACCCAGTGATTACCATCTATTTCCAAAATTAAAGGAAAACCTGCGTGGAAAAAAATATGGAGACGATAATGAAGTTATGACCGCAGTAAATGGCTGGTTTGAGGAGCAACCGGAAAACTTCTTCCTGAAAGGCATTGAAGCATTGGAACATCGGTGGACCAAGTGCATTGAAGTCCAGGGAGATTATGTTGAGAAATAAATAAATAATGTTTTAAAAATTCTTTCTCTTTCTATATCAGGGACCGTAAATATTGATCTTCCCTCGTATCATTGAAATAAAACATTATTAAAATATTAAAAATAATTTTATTTTATCACATCCTAAACATTTACACGACTGATCGCGTTTCTCGTCAGCTTCTTTTCAAACAATTGCAGTCGTTTATCATAAACCTAATGGTGAGCTTGTATTATTCGTATTACGATATGGATATATTATTCAATTTTCATGTCTTTTGCTAACCCTACATAACTTAAGCTTTACATAGATTTAGACATGTTTTATATTTCGTATTTAGACACATAGCACGACATATCTGAATGATATATCCATCTCGACTAATGAAGGAACAGGAACACTACCCGTCTATTTATACTGTTCGACCAGAGCAATCGGTTGTTCTATCCTACGTTGAGAAAATAATTATACTATGTAAGCATAGATACGTTACATATTGTAACGGGAGAGAAAAGGAACGAACCTCTTTTCGAGCGACAGGTGGTGTGTTCTGCTGCCTTCGAGAGAATGACGCATCGCACAAGCATGTAAATCAGACGCGGTTTATTCTGGTGTATTCTAGAAATACATGGTATGTTCGGGCGATTTCTGGAACGTTTATAGGATGGTATAAAGTCGACGCCGCGGAGAAAAAGAGTCAGTCAACAGCAACTAATAAACTGTTGTTTAAAAAAAAACAATTACAACTAATAATTAGTGAACCGCGAGCAATTAGACGTGTTAATAGTCGCAAGTGGTAACAGATAAATAACTGAGTAGAATATAAATGTATGTGAAATAAATATTGTAGTTAAAAGTAAATAATAGTTAATAGTTAGTTTATAATTGTGTTTTGTAAATTAATTAGTGTTTGAATTTTGTGTATGTAAATGAATATTTCTCTTTATTAATAGACGATTTAAACAGCACTTGTGTTATTAATTAAAAAGAACGTTACAGTGTTGTCAGGTGTGGTGTTCTAAAATAAATAAAATCGCGTAATAATTAAATAAAGTGCTGTGAGAATAAATTTTTAGTGTTAAAATTAATTTCAACAAACGATTAAAATGGTGATGAAACTATTGAAAGATCTCTTAGTAATAGATTTAAAACGGGAATTGGACGAGAGGGACTTGGATAGTAATGGAAAGAAAGAAGTTTTGATAAATCGGCTAAGAGAATGGCTTTTAGAACAGAAGGAAGATCCTGAAAATTACCGCTTCGAAATACCTGGACCCGCAATTGATACTAGTTTGTTGTTAAGTAAAATGGAAGAAAGTTCTAGAAAAGCCGAAGAAAGTTCTAGAAAGTCCGAAGAGAATTCTAGAATTTTAAGAGAGGAATTACTGGAAAGTTCTAGGAAGGCCGAAGAGAATTCTAGAAAACTAATGGAAAACACTAAAGCATTGGAAGAAAAAGTTTTGGAAAATTCTAGAAAGTCCGAAGAAAATGTTAGAATGCTAAAGGAATAAATACTGGAGAACTCCAGGAGATCTGAAGAAAATTCCAGAAGGCTTAAAGAAGAATTGCAGGACAATGTCAAAGCGTTAGAAGATAAAGTTTTCGAAGAATTTTTTTTGAATGCCAGTGCGTTAGGACTGTTGGAAGGTAGATTGGCGGAACAAGATAGGGTAATAAAGATGGTAGAAGAGAAAATAGCCCAAATGCAATTACCATCAACAGCTAAGAAATACGACATAACCGATATGTTGGAAGATAGAATGAGGCAACTACGGTTTCCCTCAACTTCTGAGTTTAATGAAGTAAAGAAGCAAATTAAAGAAGAAAAGGGTCCTGCTGTAGGGATAAAAGTAAAACCACCCACGTTCGATGGAAAGATACCTTGGTCCACCTACTACAAACAACTTGAGGCGGCCGCTGGGGCCAACGGATGGACAGGCAAGGAAAAGGCCGTTTCTTTAACTGTGGCTTTGCGTGGAGACGCGTTGAACGTCCTGCAAACAATACCAGCAGGGCAGGAAAATGATTATCAATTGTTAGTGTCTAGATTGGAGATGAGATATGGAGACGCGCATCTTCAACAAGTGTATCACGCGCAAGTGAAGAATCGTATCCAGAAGAATGGAGAAAGCCTGCAGGAGTTTGAAGCCGATGTTGCGCGGCTTGTCCGATTGGCGTACCCTACGGCACCCGATTCATTTCTGGGACAGCTCGCTGTGCAGACCTTCATTGATGGGTTAAGAGACGGGGAAACACAACAATCATTGAGGCTAGCACGACCAAGAACAACTGATGATGCGCTTGCTCACGCCTTAGAATTTGAAGCTGCAAAACAAGCGTCCCGAGGTCACGGGCGTGTTCGAGCCGTTGTGGAAGAAGAAGAAGGTTCTAAGGATCACCTAGAGGAGTTAGTACTGAGAGTTCTTCGGAAGGAAGAAAGCCGTAAGAAGAATCATCAAGAAGTTCGAGGGCCTCGTTGTTGGAATTGCGGCGAACAAGGACATGTAGAACGCCGTTGTCCCAAAATAAGAAAAGTACAACCGTCGGAAAAGTTAAAAGGGGTTGGCAAGAGGGGGCGAACGTTGACTGCGAGTGAAGATGCCCCGGAGATCACGATCCATGCCGTAACATCAAAGAATAGTAACGGCAGTTTGTTTGTAGATGGAAAGATTGCTAACCGAACTGTTCCACTACTTATTGATACGGGGGCGACAAAATCCATCGTACGCCCTGATGTTCTACAATCAAGTATTAAATTGTTACCGACAACTACTCAACTCCGTACAGCAACAGGTGAAGTGATACCAACACGCGGAGTGGTGAAGATGAAGATTGGCATTGGAAGTGAAGAACGTGAACATGAGGTGCTGGTAGCCGATATCACTGATGACTTCATCTTGGGAATGGACCTCCTGAGAAAATTTGGTTTTACGTTGGATTTGAAAGAGGGTGTTTTGAAGGTCGGTAACGAAGAACTTCCGTTGCACCCACGAGAAGATCCGGTTGTAAGGGTTTTGCTGACTGAAGATGTGATATTGCCGGGTCAAAGCGAGATGGTTGTCGAGGCAGGTTTGGATGGAGATCTTCGAGTAGGATGTGTGAGAATGATGGAGCCTGTTTGTGATAAGAAGATCCATAGTGGCATATTGGTGGGAAAAGCGCTGATCAAGGTTGGAAAGACTGTACCGGTGAGGCTTATGAACGTTAATGTGGATCCGGTGACATTGAAGAAGAGTACCCTTGTGGGACAGTGTGTGCCAGTATTCCGAGTAGCCAGGTGTATGGCTGATGTTCCAAAACCAGTGCCCAAAGACCATGGTGGAAGATTAGTGGGTATGGTTACTAGTTCGTGCGAAGACCTTAACAGAACGGAAGTGAAAGAGGTACAGGGTTTGGTTCACCGATACCAAGATATCTTCGCTCTTGACGATAGCCAGAAGGGACGAACAAATATAGTAAAACATAAAATCAATACAGGCAACTCTATGCCTGTCCGTCAGCAGCCGAGGCGTCTACCTCTAGCAAGGCGAGCAGAAGCCGAAAAGATTATTACTGATATGGAAGAACAAGGGGTCATCGAGCCATCCAGCAGTCCATGGGCATCACCGGTGGTCCTGGTCAGTAAGAAGGACGGGTCAACGAGATTTTGTGTGGACTATCGGCAGCTTAACGACGTGACCAAGAAAGACAGCTATCCCTTACCACGCATCGACGACACGTTAGATACCCTGTCTGGTTCACGATGGTTTTCGACTTTGGACTTGAAGAGTGGTTATTGGCAAGTTGAAATGGAACCTGAAGGCCGGGAGAAGACCGCGTTCACTATTGGTTCCGGACTATGGCAGTTTACGGTTATGCCTTTTGGTTTATGTAACGCTCCGGCCACCTTTGAGCGTTTAATGGAGACCATCCTGAGAGGGCTGTCGTGGAAGACCTGCCTGGTATACCTAGATGATGTGATTGTAGTCGGAAAATCATTCAACGAACATTTGAAAAACCTAGAGGAAGTGTTCCGAAGACTACGTGGAGCCAATCTGAAACTGAGTCCAAAAAAGTGCCACATATTCAGGAAGGAAGTGAAATATCTCGGGCACGTCGTATCACAAAATGGAGTGGCAGCCGATCCCGATAAGATTCGTGCAGTTCAAGAGTGGCCAACACCGAAAGATAAACACCAAGTTCGTAGTTTTCTTGGGTTATGTACCTACTACAGGCGTTTCGTTCCTGGGTTTGCCAATATAGCGAAACCTCTGACAAGGCTAACTGAAGATGGGCGCGAGTATGTTTGGAGCGGAGAGTGTGAAACAGCTTTCCAACAGCTGAAGCGTGCCCTGACAACAGCACCAATATTGAGCTATCCACGGACAGAAGGGAAATTCATACTTGACACAGATGCAAGTAATCTGGCCATTGGGGGGGTACTTTCGCAGATACAGGATGGACAAGAAAAGGTCATCGGCTATTTTAGTAAGGTTTTGTCGAAAGCCGAAAGGAATTATTGTGTGACCAGAAAAGAACTATTGGCCGTCGTGAAGTCCGTTGAGCACTTCTATAAATACTTGTACGGACGGAAGTTTTTATTGAGGACGGACCATGCAGCGTTGAAATGGCTTCTACAATTCCGTAATCCTGAAGGCCAGGTCGCAAGGTGGATCGAACGATTACAAGGATACGACTTTGACACCGAACATCGAGCGGGCACTAGTCATCGAAATGCCGATGCTCTTTCAAGAAGACCCTGTCCAACGGATTGCCGTCATTGCTCTCGTTTGGAAGAGAGGGTTTGCCAAGTACTAAGGACTACCATCGTCAACGACAATTGGTTGCCGGAAGAATTGCAACGACAGCAGGAGACTGATCCCGAACTAAAAATGGTACTGGAATGGAAGCGCGTGGGAGAAAGGCCTGCCTGGGAGGCCGTCAGCCCTTTCAACAGAGCGCTCAAAGCATATTGGGCCCAATGGGAGTCCTTGAAGGTGGAAGACGATCTCCTGAAGCGAGTACTGGAGAGTGAAGATGGCACCACCATTAGGTCTCAGTTCGTGGTTCCAAGAAGCCGAGTGGCTACAGTATTGCGACATCTCCATGACGGTGCCTCCGGAGGACACTTCGGTGTGAAAAAGACCTTGGAGAAAGTTAGGGAGCGTTTTTATTGGGTCAACTGTAAAGAAGACGTGAAGGAGTGGTGCCGGAAATGTGAACTATGTGCCACTGGCAACGGACCCTTGGGGAAACGAAGAGCACCTATGAGGCAGTACAATGTGGGTAGTCCTCTGGAGAGAATAGCTATAGACATTGCCGGACCATTTCCCGAAACTGACGATGGGAATAAATACATCTTAGTGGCAATGGACTATTTTACCAAATGGCCAGAAGCATATGCCCTACCAAACCAGGAAGCTGCGACTGTTGCTGACGTACTAGTCAAAGAGTTTTTCAGTCGCTTCGGAGTGCCCATGGAGCTGCATTCGGATCAAGGCCGCAATTTCGAGTCTGTACTCTTTGGAGAAGTCTGTCGATTGTTGGGCATTCGCAAGACTCGGACCACACCGTTACATCCGCAGTCCGATGGAATGGTAGAACGCATGAATCGAACAATGGGCAAATATTTGGCCAAGGTCGTCTCCGATCATCAACGAGACTGGGACCAATACCTGCATCTGTTCCTGATGGCTTATCGTGCATCGGTCCACGAAACAACCGGTCAGTCACCAGCGTCTGTGATGTTTGGACGCGAGTTACGGTTACCGTGTGATCTGGAATTTGGGTCTCCACCTATAGAGCAGGAGGTAGCCGGGAATGATTATGTCATCAACTTAAAGAAGAAGTTGGAGGATATTCTCGACCGAACCCGAAATAATAGTCGAATCGCGAGTGACCGGATGAAGGCTACGTACGATGTGAGAGCCCAAGAAGGAGGGTTTCAACCTGGAGAGCTTGTCTGGTTATACAACCCGCAAAGGCGTCGTGGCTATTCTCCAAAGTTACAGCGAAATTGGGAGGGTCCATACCAGGTGAAGAAGCGAATAAATGACTCGATTTATCGCATCCAGAAATTGCCAAGAGGGAAACCAAAGGTGGTACACTCCAATCGTCTGGCGCACTATGAGGGAAATAATGACGCAGTTCCGGAAGATGAGGCTGAGGTGGCTATCAATACCGTAAGGCCTGGAGATGATCAGCCAACCTTTAGAGAATTTATGGCTGCGTTCTCTGGAACTAGAAAAGCGCGATTCGGAGTCACGACTGAGATGCAACAAGATCTCTTCCGGGTCCCTGGTGATTATTCCATTGCCCACTGTGTCTCCGAGGATCTCCGTATGTCTAGGGGGATCGCAGTGGTGTTTAGAAATAAATTTGGACGGCTGAATGAACTTCGAGAACAAAATCCCTCTGTTGGTAAATCCTTACGCTTGCCTGATCATGACCGATCCATTTACTACTTGGTAACCAAGCAGTTTTACTACCAGAAACCGAGTTACGCCGACTTGTGGAGGGCACTATGGAATTTGAGAATCGAGTTGCTTACCAGGGGAATTAACAAATTGGCAGTTCCCAAACTCGGCTGTGGGCGGGACCAGCTGGATTGGAGAATCGTTAGAAACATGCTGGAAGTTGTCTTTAGAGGTACGGACGTCAAGATCTTCGTCTGCAGTTTTGACCCACAGCCCGCATTAAGGCCAACGAAGAGTGTAGACTGTTATTTCTACCGTAATGGAACGTGTAGTCGAGGTGAAGACTGTCGATATCGTCATGACCCGTTCTACAGGAACCAGAGCATAAAACCTGTTCTGGGACAGAACAGACTTGAAGAGGGGGGCAGTGTAACGGGAGAGAAAAGGAACGAACCTCTTTTCGAGCGACAGGTGGTGTGTTCTGCTGCCTTCGAGAGAATGACGCATCGCACAAGCATGTAAATCAGACGCGGTTTATTCTGGTGTATTCTAGAAATACATGGTATGTTCGGGCGATTTCTGGAACGTTTATAGGATGGTATAAAGTCGACGCCGCGGAGAAAAAGAGTCAGTCAACAGCAACTAATTAACTGTGTATTACAAAATAAATAGTGGATATAAATGTTGTATTAGAAATTCATAGTCTGTAAATAATAGTTTTAATGGTTTATAATCATAGCGTTAATTTATAGTGTATTCATTAGTGTATAGAAATAAATATTTGTTTGTGAATAGACGATTTAAACAGCACTTGTATTATTATTTTTAAAAAGAACGTTACAATATGATTGCAAGCCTGAGTATAAGCATAAACCCTATACTACAGATTTTTATCCTTTTTTCATTATATCTACTACAGACGAGGTGAAGAATAGGTACATTTAACATGCGTATGCTACAATTATCTAATTTATAGTTTCTAGACGTAATGTAATTTTGAACATCTGTTCAACCCTTTTCGTTATATCTACTACCCTTGTAAGCGATTTCTACATATACGTTCTTATTGTTTATACACCATATAGATATTCGTAGCATCTAAAGTAAACTCTTATTTAAACGTTATTTTACAATATATCATACATTTCAGCAACTCGTATGATTATCCCTCTCTATCGTAACCCAGTATGTAAGGACATTATGTTAAATACTATCTCATACATGTAAGTAGTTACAACAACAAAATAGAAAAGTATACTTGAGGGTGAGAAAGAAGTCCCGGACGCGGCTATCTATAACATATGTCATATGTTTTGTAATACGTCTTTATAACTTTGAAACTCTACGTGATTTCCTCTTACAATATCTCTAGTTATGAGAACCTTGAAGACTTAACCTGGAAAAATAAAACAGATAAATATTTTACTTTTTATTGAAACTAGTTAACTTATATTCTAACATACAAATATACAACAACAAAATAGAAAAGTATACTTGAGGGTAAGAAAGAAGTCCTGGACGCGGCTATCTATAACATATGTCATATGTTTTGTAATACGTCTTTATAACTTTGAAACTTTACGTGATTTCCTCTTACAATATCTCTAGTTATGAGAACCTTGAAGACTTAACCTGAAGAAATAAAACAGATAAATATTTTACTTTTTATTGAAACTAGTTAACTTATATTCTAACATACATATTTGAAACTAGACAACTTATATTCTAACATACAAATATACAACAACAAAATAGAAAAGTATACTTGAGGGTAACATTTTGTATAACCATTATCTTTTATTCTATAATACCTTCTTCTTTAAGCTCAGAAATAATTGAAATAATCTCATCCTAGTTTTCTAAACTACTGCTACCCCCCTGTTTTAAGGTATACAGTAGACGAAGCCTATCGACAACTTGATTCCAATACGGCGTTTTGTTTTTGGAATTTGAAATTGGTAGCTTGAGGTTAGAGCCTACGAATACATTTTTAGGACAGAACGTAGGGAGCAGAGTAAGTACAAAACAACATACTTTCATACAAGAACGTTTATTGATACGAGTAGTTTCGATGCTACTTAAAACATAATACATAACTTAAATATATAATATCTATTAAAATAGACCAGACCAGACCAGATCAGACCAGACCAGACCAGACTAGACTAGACTATAGATGATAGACAGTAAAATCATGAACAATTATACCGTCTGTAATATAATAGAGCTTACTTGATATTTTAAAATTAGTGGCTGAATCTAATTATTACAGAAATTCAATTGTAGAAACTGAAGATGTAATCTTTAAAAACATCTAAAGTTAGAAGTTTTTAGTAGTCAGGTTAGATTAATAGAGGGTGTTATAATCAAATCGTTTTAGAAACTATTTGTTTGTAAGATTGGCGC